>SEMN01001740.1:0-30226 GCA_005408345.1 Macquaria australasica
CCTGCGGGGGCAGCAGTGACGTAACCGACCAGACTCTACAGCTCCGGAGGCAGAAACACCTGCAGAAAGCAACAGAAGGAGAGAGAGAGAGGAGAGAAAGCACACAACTAAGGGAAGACATTGAATTAATAACAAGCATTGATGGGATATGAGGGTGTACAGATGGAGAGGAAGAGGAGGAGAGAGGAGCTCAATGCATCATAGGAAGTCCCCCAGCAGTCTAGGCCTATAGCAGCATAACTAAGGGGGGGCTCAGGGGTCACCTGTGTCAGCCCTACTATAAGCTTTATCAAAGAGGAAAGTCTTAAGCCTACTCTTAAATGTGAGGAGGTTGTCCGCCTCCCGTACACAAACTGGGATCTGGTTCCACAGGAGAGGAGCTTGATAGCTGAAGGCTCTGGCTCCCATTCTGCTTTTAGAGACTCTAGGAACCACAAGGAACCCTGCATTCTGGGAGCGCAGTGCTCTAGTGGGGTAATAGGGTACTATGAGCTCTTTAAGATATGTTGGTGCCTGACCATTTAGGGCTTTGAAGGTGAGGAGAAGGATTTTAAATTCTATTCTGGATTTTACAGGGAGCCAGTGTAGAGAAGCTAATATTGGAGAAATATGTTCTCTTTTTCTGGTTCTTGTCAGTAAACGTGCCGCAGCATTCTGGATCAGCTGGAGAGTCTTAAGGGATTTATTGGGGCAGCCTGATAATAGAGTTGCAATAGTCCAGCCTAGACGTAACAAATGCATGGACTAGTTTTTCTGCATCTTTTTGAGATAGGATGTGCCTGATTTTTGCAATGTTACGTAAATGAAAAAAGGCAGTTCTTGAAGTTTGTTTTATTTGGGAGTTAAAGGACATATCCTGATCAAAGATAACTCCAGGATTCCTTACGGTTTCGCTGGAGGCCAGGGCAATGCCATCTAGAGAAACTATATCTTTAGATAATGTGTTTTGAAGGTGTTCGGGGCCAAGTACAATAACTTCGGTTTTGTCTGAGTTTAACATCAGAAAATTGCAGGTCATCCAGGTTTTTATGTCCTTAAGGCATGCTTGAAGTTTAGCTAATTGATTGGTTTCATCTGGCTTGATAGATAAATACAATTGGGTATCACATCTACGCTTAATGAAAATTTATGGGTGCTTCCCTAATAATATTGCCTAAAGGAAGCATATACAAGGTAAATAGAATTGGTCAAGCACAGAACCTTGTGGAACTCCGTGACTAACTTTGGCGTGCATAGGATTCATCATTAACGTGTACAAACTGATATCGATCTGATAAATAGGATTTAAACCAGCTTAGTGCAGTACCTTTAATGCCAATAAAATGTTCTAGTCTCTGTAATAGAATGTGATGGTCAATGGTATCGAATGCAGCACTAAGATCTAGTAAGACAAGTACAGAGACAAGTCCTTTGTCTAAGATCTAAGATCGACCCAGTTCAGCAGATCAACACGTTCATCCAGATGCTGCGAGACGAGCACGTGTCGATCGAGACGTCCCTACGTACGTTCATGGCATGAACAAAAAAGTCTTTCTGGATAAGAGCCCTGCTTCCTGGACCCTCAGTCTCAGCTGCTTTTCTCTCGACCCGAAAGGAACTATCTGACTGAATTCCTGAGATTGGCCAAGGAAGGTTTAACGGATTACGAGGAGATAGACAGCGACGATCAAAGCGAGAACAGCGAGCAAGAGGAACCCCGTGAGGAGTACACCGAGGATAGGGTTCGAGCGCCACACAAGCGCAAGATGTGTAAAGTAGTTGACGACGATGATGCTGCGGTGGTACACAAGAAACGTAAACCTCTCATCAGGCACTCTCGTGTGAGCCGAGGCTCTGAATCTGACAAGCGAGGCGAAAGGGAAGAAGAAGAACAAGAAGAAGAACAAGAAAGATGCAAGACACCGACAAATGTTTTACACACAAACTTTAATCGTGGAATGCAAACCAGGATGAAATTGAGACAACGTCAACACGTCAAAATGGGGATGCATAATAAAATGATGAAATCTCGTCGTCGCTGCGACACTCTGAACAAGGTGTCTCTGACCCAGCTCGATTACCTATATGTCCTTCACCTGCCCCTCCCGTGCACCCGCAGCAGGCTGCTCAAGAGATCACGTCCCACGTTGGCCCGTCTGCCGTTGTCGCTTCTCCTGATCACTATCGGACTGCGCAACAGAGCTCCGATGAACCGACGAGTCCTTGCGTCTCTGCTGAAGTGAAACAACAACATACCGGTCCTCCTGACTCGGCGTCAGATGCGCTCCCGTCGTGTGTAGAGATCTTGCCAATTGTACACCAGAGAGCTCCTTTGCAAGCTCAGCTCCCCGAGTCCCAACATAACCTGGTCTCTCGCTGATGTAACCGAGAGCAACCTCCTCTCCGCCACAAGATCCTGCTCATTATTCTCCTTTTCATCGTCACATTTCACATCGGACAGCCTGAGACCTAGCTTGTTGGCCAACAGTAACCCGTACGCGGTCGGGTGCAGAGAGTCCCGCGTGAGCATAATGTCGTTGACCGTGAGCGAAGAGTCTGGCTTTCTCCCGGATAAACTGTCTGCGAATGTCACCCCCGACGTGTTTAAGAGTGTCACCAGCATATAGTGGAACACGTGCACAGGCGATCCAGATTCTAACTCTCTCACGGTATCCCTGTTGTTGTACTGGATGGTATTGTGTCTCCTGTTGAACTGACTGAATCCGGACAGAGCGCTCCTCCAGAAATTGGTCCACATGCTCAAGGTCTCCTCCAGGTGAGCCACGCTGACGGAAGACGGGTAGTTGCACACAAGCTTAACGTCGGATCCGAGCTCTGTCACGGACTTATCGGGGTTGACGCCATCGCCCGCGGCCTGTTCCAGCTGCCTCACGACGCTCTCGGCCATCTGCAGCAGCCCCCAATCCTTGCAATCGTTCTTGAGCCGTTCCAAGGCCAGCCGAGGGTGCCTGGTCACCTCCCCGAGAAACGGCCTGACGAGCAGAACCTCCTTGCCTTCGGAGATCATTGAGGTCATCATTTTACTCAGGCTGTGCGATACACTGGCGGACTTGTGCTCGGACACCGTAGTGCCGACTCCTGATCTCAGAAACACGTCGGGCAGCTCGGCCGCATTCAGTCCAAACATATCGGGCTGCTGGTCGCTGGCCAAGAATCGGGTTAGGTTGTCGAGTAAAGATTTGCCGAACGAGTTGCCCGTGGCCGAAAGTCCCGCACGCTGTTGCTCTCCGCGGGACGAAAGCATCACGTCGGCCAGGTGCGTCAGAGAAGAGCGGTCCGCGCCCGTGCTGGTATACACGTGTCTGGTCGAGGCCATCGTTAGCCCCTGTATGATCCTGTGAAATAGAGTAGCCCAGCTCTTGACCGTGAGATGAGATCTCTTGGCCAGCGATGAGAGGTTGGAACCCTCTGACCACTATCCCACATGGAGATGTGCCTGTATAGGACCCCGTCTACCGTGGCCGTAACAAGATCAGTCTCCGTATCGTAGAAGGCCAGACACGTCGAAGCCCTGCACTTGGGTATGACTGGACACCGGCCGTGCTCGAAGGTCTTCATCACACCCCACAGGGCCACCGTTGCCATCTTCAGCTCTGTTTCCTTGATGGTGTCTCGTTTGAGAGCAATATCCCGCTGCACCCAGTCTCGGATGATCTTGCACACCACGGACACCTGCGTCTCGGGGACAGAATTGCTCATCAACAGTTTCAGCGTGTCCGCCAGTCAATCAAGTGGCACGTCCAACACCGAAGGCAGGGCCCGTTCGTGGGCCTCTCGTTCCTGCACGGCTTCAGACGCGGCATCCGGGGGACTGAGGCCCTCCTGCGCCATCCTGAAACACGGTTCGCGCTGCTTGCATCTACTACTACCACCACCACCACCACCACCCCCCCTGGCTTCGTGATCAAACCTAGATCTCTTACGCCTCTCCGTTCTACTCCGTTTACTTCAGTAATGTCCATTTTCGTCACCACCGCTATGCCCTGGATACACCTCTCTGTGTACAGCAGGGTTGGACGATACTAGGTTGGTTACGGTAGCCTTCCCTGACAAACCCAAGCCGAGAGCTCGGAGTTTCTTCCAAGGCAAGAAAAGGCAGGGCACGAAGCCCGTCAACACGGTCCAACGGATCATGTTCCTCAGAGTGGTCTTGATGTGTTCACACACGTAGTTGGAGGAGTAGTAGTTGATGAGATACCGCACCAAACACGTGGCACTCTCGCTGTTGCTCCCTAAAACGTTATAAAGCAGCAGCTCCACGGAGAGAGCTGGGCTGAACGTGTTGACGATCTCCTCTATCGCTATGGCCAGCTGCGGATCCTCACTTACGTAAACCCAAGAGTCGACATCCCGATGGATAGGGATCAACCCGTAACGCCCGTAGTCGACAGTGTCCAACTGACCCCGTTCACGTTGACAAGACTCTCTCTTTCTAAATATCTCTACTCCATAAGAGCTTCCTCTGTCTTCCAGAGCAGCCTCGGCCAACTCCTTCTCGCAACGGACCAGCTGCTCTCGGCACACGCTCGTCCCAGGTCTCGTCATCTCCCCCTTCACGTTCCGATCGGGTAGCGTCTATCCTATCATACGTGGATGTCTGGTTAACGATACCAATGCTTTCTAGTATACGTAACAAAACAAAGTTCCCCAGTCAGTGAGTCGATTCTTCGAGATGATCTGGATGTTGTTTAGAGCATTATCTTGTCTGTGTAGCAACAGACAAAGTCCGTTTAGCCTAAACCGAGGCGGTGGTTACTACTACTACCAGGACGACAGCGATGACAGCGACGATGAGGACGACGACACGGATACAGTCCATGTGCGTGAGCTCTCCAATCTCAAACGCAACGCTATCGACGTGACCACAGATGTGATCGTCTCGGAAAATCTGCTGAGACGCCACAGGGACGATTCGAGTTTACTAATGTACCACGACAGGTGCTCCGAAGAGATGCGTCGAGCACTCGATAAGCTCCCCATTACATTCCACGGAGCGCAAGTCAAGAGGCCTCGTAATGGTGTGTGTTACACCAGGGTTGTCTAAGTCCGTCCGCGTGTTAGCCTCTTAGCGCTTCTCTCACTTCGCCTGTAATTCAACATTAGACTATCTCCTGGGAGCTCTAAAAACAACAAAAAACATAATAATAATCATGAGTGTGGTAACCATGGACCCGAGCAGCTACACGCTGAAACCACTGGAAACTGTCATGCGATTGGTGAAATCTCCCCAATTCATGACCAATCCTACCAGCGTGTTCGCGGAGTACATGATCGATAACATAATCAAAGCCTCGGCTGCCAACAGTTCCATCTCAGCTGACGCCGCCGTGGTGATATCGCAGGCTCACATGGGAGTTACGCTGTTCAGACAACAGAGAGACACGAGTCGCCTACTCGCTGGCTTTGTGTACAAAATGTTGGTCCCGAATGAGGCGGTTCCCACCGGTACGAGATTCTGCAGGCGATACAGGATCACTGATCAACGTGAGGCTCAGCAGGAAACCTACGACACGATCAGCAACGGAGTGCAGACCAGAGAGTACAGCCAGGTGTTCCAGCATACCTCCAAGGTGGTCACGCTGCAATTTGGAAGCCTCCTGAGCATTACGGTGCCCTCGGTGGCCACGGATCTAATCAGAAGAGAGTTGGACAGGGTCAGCACGTCGTGGGAGTTGAGTAGGACCATCGAGGTGCTCAGATATTGCACCTCTCAACCCACCTTGACGGACAGGGTCGCGCAAAGGACCAAGACTTCTAGCATCGCAGAGAAATTGGACTCTATATTGGTTATGGCGGAACTCATGTGCCGCATAATCAACCTACAGCCCGACTCCTTCATCTGCGCGCTGGAAAATGCTCGGAGGATACTGGGGAGCGATCAGCCCGAAGTCGTGATAGTTGGTGACACTCTGTTCCGCGTCATCTCCCAGAGAAACTCCAACGGCGTGATATGGTCTCAGATTGCAAGCGAGGCCACTAAGATCACCCTGGAGTTCTCTGTGTACACCATGGCCAACGAGAACGGTAGAATCGGGGGAGGCTACGAGTTCACCATGCAACAGCTCACCCAGAGCGATCTGGGTGACAAGGACCTACCCTTCACCAATGAATCCTGCTTCCAGGACAGCTCAACCGAGATGAACGTGAACTACATTCGAGTCGGAGGAGGCCCCACCGATAAGATACCCGTTGTGCACGTGGACGGGGTGCAGATGGAGCACGGTGTCAACAGAGACACTTCCACTGAGCACAAGGCTTTCTGCAACCCTGAAGGTTTCAAGTGGGAGTACTTCACGGTCGGCTGCATGGCACCCGCTCTGAATCAGAGCAACCATTCGCACGTCCTCTCCGCCACAGACTCCGACAACATCAACTACAAGCAGCTTGTCCAGCGGTCACCCTCCACCTCCTATCTCCACCAGTACGACGGAGCCGTGGCCAGTGTCAGTCTTCGTAGCCTGCACCCCGTGGGTAACCCGAAAGAGCTGTTCACGAGTGAGCGTAGGACGAGACTGCAAAATGATCTGAACACGTTGATGAGAGGCAATCCCAACGCCATACCTGTGGCAACGCTGTCCTGTCTTGCGCACAGTAGAGACTGGTACAGTAAGATAAAGAACCCAGCATCCGTACTCGAGTTCGACACCCGCAACATGGTGGTACCTCGCCCACCGGACAGTCATAACGGAGGAAACGTCTTGCCTGAGCGCTGGGTGGTCAGGCCTCGGGTGGCTCTTTTCAACTTCTCGTCCATGAACAACATCGACAACGAAATTGCTCAGATCGGCAGCGAGTTACTCGCTCACTTCGGCGATACCAAGCACGCCAAAGTGCTGGGAAACAATTTGATATTCCTCGAGCAGGCGCTCCATTACGAACAAGGTATAACGTCGATGATCGACTTGAGACAGCATATCCTGGCGCACACACAAACCAGTGCATTGGATACAGCAGACTGGACCAAGGGAAGATTATTTTGGTCTTGGACAGCCGACCCCGTTTGCACCGTTCACATACGGCGTGTTCTTGGGCAGAAGGAGACGAGGGGGACTATCGCCGCGGAGGAACATACCGTATTGGTACAATTGGAGGGATTGATGAACAGTCTGCTCGGGCTGTTTAAGGGAATAGTCGGGAATAGAAACAACTCTCTCATAGCCTGTATGCCTGCTGCGTATTTCAACGGCACCGGTAATCTGACGGAATACGGCTATCCAAATGAATTCATCTTGGACGAGGTGGACTATTGTAATCTCACGGATTCTCCCCAGAGTCTGACTGCGCAAGCGGTTACCGCAGACCTTACATCTTCACGACCGGCCGCTCCGAAAGACTCAACGGGACCGTTACTCTGGACCCTATGATGCGATCTGACGCGTACACGTGTATGCCAACTCTACTCCATCCGTTCAGTTCGGTACTCAGAACTAGAAAGCACAATAATCGCAGACACCGCAATAACGAGGACAGTAATCACAAGCTCTTCTGCAACACCCTTCCCATGGTGGAGTTCGAGAAGGGTGTACTCGATCCCATCGGAGACCCCTTCAAGGATACCGTAGAGAGAGTGAACGGAGATAAGCGTACCACAGACATAATGCAGCCGTCGCTGGGAGTGGCCTTCTGCGGTACTTACAGTATAGGGCTGACATCGGACAAGAAGCTCATGTGCGTCAGCGATGCGACCCGCGAAACCCTGGTCGATAGGCTAGCACCTAGAATAAGCGGAACGGGTATATTCGCATGCAATCCCATCCAGACGACCTCTCGCCTAATCAACCCCATCTTCAACAGGATATTCGAGAACACTCGGTACTCTCGTTTCCTGCAGTGTTAAATGGACACATGCACGGGGCAACCTGGGCTATTCTCTTTTCACGTTTCTAGAGGGTCCGTTGCAGCAGCGGGATGCATAACATAGCCCGGGGAGTGTGCACCTTGACCGATTTCGTACTCTCGTGCGGGGTAAATTTTTTCACCTCCCTGTACATGCACCCCATGGAACAAGAGAATAAACTAACCCTGATAAGGAAGAAAGAAGAGGCCGAGGTGGAGATAGCGATAAACACCGTTTCGAGATCCATAGCAAGCTTAGACACCAACATCGCTCTACTGGAAGAATCCATGAACACCGTAGGGGGGGCGAACGAGTACAACAAGTTCAAGAACGAACTGCTATCCGCGCAGATGCAGAGAGACGACCTCCGGTACCTACTGACAGCGCTCCAAGGAAGGCTCGACGTGCCGAGGTTGATCGGCGCCGTGAAGACGTTGGCTGACAATGTGGGACTGCAACTCAACGCCTCCGCTTACATCAACAGGCAGGTATTGACCCTGGCTGTGCAAAGAGACTTGGACGACGTGAGAGAACCTGTAACTAGAGTGAGCGTTGAAGACGCTTACCGGGAATACAGTAGAACGAAACATGTAACTGCAGAAAATGTTGTATAATGGGGTCGTGTATCACGCTTTCGTAACCGTTGTATGATCTTATTATGAGCACAATAAAAAAATCAATGTATACATTGTCTCTGTGTAATATACCGTGTAGAAGAAGGTCAGTGTGTTAGGACACCCGCAGAACACCCAATGCCATTAACAAACACCACCCAATGTCATTAACAAAAACACAAGAGACGTTGTCTTTTAGATGTATCAGATTCACTTTATTCGGTGTGTGATTATAACAAAAGTGCAGTATTATTGCATACACAACATACGTGACAACCACAGGAATACGTGTCGTTAAATGGATATTTGCGACGTGACTGGTGATGACACAGGTTCAACAGTAAGACATTCAAGTATAGTATAGTATTGTGAAATACAGGGACATACAAAAATATAGAAGGTGCAAAGTACAAAACTATCACATGGAATGTCATGAGCAAACAGTAGGTAAAACAAAAGTATACGGTCTTGCACTGTATCACAACAATCAAAGTACAAAATCATACACATGAGGTAAGGTCTAAATTGCATTGAAATACTTCACAGGTCCCTTTGACACGTAAACGAAACCTAGTTCAGCTACATGCGCCCCCCTGCCTGCAAACTGCTACATATAACTGTAACACTCTACGGCAGTGCACGTACGTGTGAGATCACTAGCATTGTTGTGGTAGAGCTTGTACTCCCTGCAAATGTCGATGTAATCACTTCCTGCCTTGTCATGAGGGCAGGTGAAGAGAATCTGGGCATTCCTGAGACTAAAACTGTAATACATATCACATTTGCCTTGAACTTGGGTGTACGTAGGTGTTACGGTTCGCATCCCACACTTGGAGGCCACCAAGGTTATGATATGGACCAGACTGGAACCTTCAGAAGGTTTACAGTCCAATACTACTTTGAGCGGTCTCTCTGTATGTGACACGTACTGACATGTAAACCACCTAGATAGATAGAACGTCATCATTCGAAACCCTACCCTTGTGGTGATGTGGTTCAGGGCGTTATCAACAAGTGTGAATATCTGCCCTGTGTCCGAAGTGCACCACATAACTAACATGACTTGTTTCTTTAAGACAAAAGAGCACCAATGAAATCTGTAAGTACCAAGAAACACATTGAACAAGTGAGGTAGGTACGCGTCAGGGCCGATCATCTTCTCCGTGTCGGGCGAAGCTCGAGTTCCGACCAGAATGTGGTCCCAGAATCCTGGTACGTGAGGAATGCAGACATATCTGTAAGCCACGTCTTGTGGCAGTGCTTCGTTGAACCAGTACGTGAAGGACATGCTGTCAGCCGTGTCGATGAGATGTTTGAAAGCTGTGAGAAACAGAACAAAACGTTAGGACTCTGTTATGAGCTGATGCACATATGCGTTGAAGTCCTTATCAGCTTTGAAATGGTCATCGGGTTTGAGTTGGAGATCCCATTCTCCCAGAGTCGCCATATAAGGGCAACTGGCTAAGGCGCTGGCTGTGATATTGACTGCGCCGCGTGAGGATGATAGATCATGTGCACAGCAGCCTCTTTGCTCCCGGTAACAGAGTGTGCAGATCACACAGCCGCACGCGCATTGAATGGGTCTGTTCAGTTGAATCAAGTAGTCACAACATATCATGGCCCTGTTGAAGGTCTTGTTACAGGCTGAACACAGGATTGATCGTTTGACCATAGTCAGCAGCGCATCGAAGGAGGTCACGCTGTCCTTTGGAGGAGGTAGTTCAGGGTTGAGTTCTTCGTAGACCACTACATCAGATTGTGGCGGGCTGGGGAATGGTTGCTGTAAGGACCTTGGGGTGTACGTGCAGTAATGATCTCGGGGTGCTGCGTACGTCGGTTGCTGTTGTGACTGCTTGGGTAGAGGCTGTGCAAACTGGATGTTTTGTGAACTACCAGCGTTCTCCAACGGAATTGTAACGTTGGTTGAGGTAGGGGGTGTTGAGGTAGGGGGTGTTGAGGTAGGTCTCAGTGTTATCACAGGAATACTGGGGGGCTCGACCGCAAAGAGGTTTCCGGCTTCCCAATTCTGGATGTTTTGTGAACTACCAGCGTTCTCCAATGGAATTGTAACGTTGGTTGAGGTAGGGGGTGTTGAGGTAGGTCTCGGTGTTATCACAGGAATACTGGGGGGCTCGACCGCAAAGAGGTTTCCGGCTTCCCAATTCTGGATGTTTTGTGAACTACCAGCGTTCTCCAACGGAATTGTAACTTTGGTTGAGGTAGGGGGTGTTGAGGTAGGTCTCGGTGTTATCACAGGAATACTGGGGGGCTCGACCGCAAAGAGGTTTCTGGCTTCCCAATTCTGGTTAGTGACACGCAGCTCGCAGACAGGAGACGCGTCGCAGTCCTGCAAAGCGTTTATACAGTCGACGTCCATAAGCATATCGCCCAGACTGGGCTGAGCAAACCTGTAACTACACAAGAAAAGAGAGACCGTCATTAAATTAAACAACGGCAACATAATGCAATACAGAACAGGTGGGGTATATACTTATACATACGTGTACATGTCGCAGGTACCATTTGGCGCTGACGCATTGGTGACACTGACAGTAGTTCGTGTCTGCGACTCAGCAGCTGCTCCGGTATCATCTGTAGATCGAGACTGTGAGACTTCGGCGGTTGCGGTAGACGGGGTCTGCGACTCAGCGTAGACGCCCTCTGCGTGATTTATAGACATAGGCGCAGTGTAGACGTTACATAGAGTAGCGACGGTAGTGTAGACGTACTGTGCGTCAGCGACTTCCGAGTCATCTGATACATTCTCGACCTCAGCGTAGACGCGCTGCATGTCATCTGGAGACTTTGTACGGGTCTCTGCCCCAGCGGATAAGCCTGGTGCGTCATTGACTTCCGAGTCATCTGATACATTCTCGACCTCAGCGTAGACGCGCTGCGTGTCATCTTGAGACTTTGTATGGGTCTCTGCCCCAGCGGATGCAGCCTTATGTGTAGATCGATACTTCGTCTTAGTGGCTACAACAAAAGCAACATCATCTCGAGAGGCTGACGGTCCGACATCGTCTCGAGAGGCTGACGGTCCGACATCCTCTATATCGTCTCGAGAGATTGACGGTCTGGTATTTCGTGGCTTAGGGCTGACACGTCTGCTTTTATTTGGAGTGGATAACGTCTCTCTGAGGTTCTTGGAAACATCATCATCGCCATCGCTGGAGGAGCTGCTGCTGCTGGAGGAGCTGCTGCTGGAGGAGGTGTCGCTTTCATCGCCTGTATCGTCAGGTTCTGCCTCCCCGGTGAGACTCTCGGATGCGTTCGCTCGCCTGTAGCCCATCCAGGGTCTTTTTCTTTTGCAACTACGGCGCTGCTCTGAGACTTTAGGCTTCGCTCTCTGTAGCTTCACGTGGTTGGAGTGGCTTTCGGTGCGGTTGGTATAAGATATTGTAGGGTTCATTCTGTTTGATCCTTCACACCATCTACGTTTTACAAGGCCTTCAGTTGTACTGTAGTTATTGCCTCGAGATTTGTTCTCAGACATCCGTGGCAGTCTGTCCATGGAATATCCCGGGGGCTGGAAGCGACTGCGTCCATGTCTCTCATCAATCTTGTGTTGTTTGTTGGCAGGTTGATCGGTGCCCAGTACCCATTCTTGGGGTATACGATGTTTAAATGTTTTTGTCACGATGAGGTCGTTGTGTAGTAACACCTGTCCCTGATATCCTCTACATCTCCCATCAAAGGTTTGGAGGCGTTCATACGCAGGAGTCTTTCCACGTTTTTGGGAAGGTCTGTCATTGCGTGTTTCATACAACCGTCGCTTTACATTACACAAAGGAGAGGGTGTTGAATCTCTCGTCAGTGTATGTTCATGGGGTCGTACTGTCCGTTGGTAGTTATCTCCATATTTAGGGTAATAATTATGTGCCATAATATAGTCGTTTACAGAACAGTAAGCCTACAAGTGGATGAACGTCATGGTTCAGTTGCAATGTGTACACTGCAATTTACACTGTCTGTGAAACCTTTATATGACAGAGGCTCCTCCTAAACCATCAAGGTCATCCAAACACTAATCTCCAGTTTTACGTGTTAGAGCCGCCTGATATGTTCTAAGACTCCAACCCACGTTGAGTCAATGGGGAGTCGAAGGCTAGTCCAACCCACGTTGAGTCGAGGGAGACTCCAACCCACGTTGAGTCAATGGAGAGTCGTAGGAGACTCCAACCCAGGTTGAGTCAACGGCGAGTCCAACCCACGTTGAGTCAACAGAGAGTCGTATGAGACTCCAACCCACTTTGAGTCAACGGAGACTCCAACCCTCGTCTGTACTGAACTTCGTTGTGTCTACAGTCCTGTTTGAATCAGCGGTGACCGAGGAGAGATCACTGTCGAGCTTATTGCCAACATTGTTACAGTTCAACATGTCAACTGCAGTGTCGTAGTTCCATTCAAGGTCACTTGAATCGACCAGGGGTACCTCAGTTGACACGTGTCACAAAGCGTTTCTGAACGCCCCTGCCGCGCCAACCTTAGGTGGAACGGGCGGCGCGTCCTGGGGTTCGGCTACGGCAGGTTGAGGAGGAACATGCAGAGTGTGGACAGTTGAAGGACCTGCCTCAGGATCCTCCTCGGTAGCATTTTTCGAGCGCCTGCAAGTGACAGGGTTCGCGATGTCATCAGCCTTGCATTTCTTATACTTGCTTGTGTATACACCTTCGAGCTCTTTGACTTTCTTAGAATACCACTCGTTAGGCTGGATAAGATCAGGCGCCAACCTGATAAAGTCTATATCGTAGTACACTTTGATATCCGACTTGATCACGACAACGGGAGATCTCGTTACGGATCTCGCTGTCACCACTCTTGTGAGTTCCTCGGGTACACAGTCGTCGCTGACTATGATGTCGGTCGGCTTATACTCTCCTACCCGTAAAGACAACGGCATTTTTGCGGAAGGCAACTGGGTCTCGCTGATGTCCTGACTCAAACAATGGTAGCGAGTGAGGGTCAGCAGTTGGGAAGGAGACCACCTTTCTTGAGGGAACAGCGTAATGCACAATATTCCCATTGAGACGAAATACTTGTCCTGTATGTGACGCCCCGTGCTATTGAGGCTGTCCAGTATGGCCTGAATGGTAGGTCTTTTGCCTTGGTATTTCCTGTGGAGCGTGCTAGCGTCGATCGCTTTCATGTATACGAGATTGAACGCTTTATCCTCCTCCGGGCTGTAAACGCCGACCAACCGGGATAGATTCTCAGCGTATGTCGTTTTACAATATCCTCCATTCTTGGACCTCCTATATTGTATCAGGGGCGATTTGTTGTGTAACTCCCACATCATGCAGTACCAACTGAATATGTCACTCCCGGTCGCCGCGTTCAAGCACCACAGCACTTCGGGAGCCATGTTAGTTCGGTTACCCCGGGGTTGATCTGGGGTGGAGAAGTTGCAGGATGCACCAAAGTCGCTGATTTTGAAAGCGAAAGGTAGGGGCGTCCTGTCCGGCTGCTGACAGACTAACACATTCCTGTGCGTGAAGTCCCTGTGCTGGATGGTTCTCGACCTCAGATACTCCAAACCTCGGAGGGTGTCCAGTTCGACAGCGGGTACGATTGAAGCATCGTTTACACGCCACATGAACTCCTGTAGCGAGCACAGGGCACGTTCCATGACGAGCACGGCTCTACCTCCCAGTTGGTACCCGGGGATGTCACACCACAAGCCTCCAAATGTTCGCAGGATGTTGGGATGTTTTATCGATACGCCGATCATCACCTCTTCCGTCTGAGAAGCGATGTGCGCGTAGCGCTTGAATGAATTGTCTATAAAAGGCATGCTCCAGTTCACCAATTCGGGGAATAAGTTGGTTTTCGCAACCAGATGATCGTTGAGTGGAACCGTCACGCCGAAGCCTCCTCGACCCAGTACTGTATTCGGCGTAGTTATCAGTTTCTCTATATCATAGTCACAGTTCTGGGTTACTATGTTGGCGTACACGCTCCACGGATTGGCCTGTGCGGTACACTGTAGAGACTTGTATTGTCGCCCAAATTTGTCTACGGACATGGAGGGCGTCTTGAAGGCGACCGTTTCGTAACTCGAGGGTAAGAAGCCATCTATCTCGGGGTGCTTCTGCTGAGCGATGGGTTGGAGATCTTGAGGAGCACAGCTTGCGAACCTGGAGAAAAGAGTCTGAGTATTCCAGAGTATGGTCTGAGCATCACGGATGACCGTCGTCAGCCTCGGAGAGTACGGCGCTTTCTCATGGCATTTGATCACCAGGAACAGTATGATGGAACCATGCTTGGTCCCACTCTCTGAGTCTCGTTTTATGTATATCACTAGTCGGGTTTTCCCTTGGATTGGAGGCTCGTCTGTGATATTTATCACTCCGACGTTGCTAAACCGAGGCAGTTGGAGAAGAGCGTTGAGTACAGTCACGGTGTCATCTCCGTGCCTGAAGGATACCTCGTCGCGTGTCGCTCCGAGCCACTCCAATACGCCTTGCAAGTCGTTGTAACATAAGGTCTTAACGTGATACAGATTGTAACACTCTACCATATGTAGCAACCGTTCCACGCTGCACCTGCCTTGGGGCTCCATGGTTGTCCGAACGCACTGCTTCTCTGTAACGCATCTGGTGGGGGTTAGTGTAGTAAATAGGAGATGAACGGTTCAGTTCGTAGAGAGATCATGTTCTCTGAACACGCGTCCGTATTGCTCTTTGAGTGTCTGATAGTAGCGGGCGCGCCTTCCACGGGGTTGCTGCAGGACACGGTGTTCAAAGACGGAGGCGCGTTCCAGATCACCTTGCAGCTTCTGCGAGATATGTGGCAGAGAGCCGACGCGTTGTACGTACCAAGGGCGGATCTTGAGTCTCTCCACCGCATGGAATGTAACAGCACGGTGCTTCAGGAGAGGCCAATTCCCGAACAGATAGTGATGGAGGCACGCAAACTCTCTAGATACTACATATATCTGCTGTTTCGGTACTGTATGAGTTCCATGGGTCCACGTAAACAGGAGAGTTTCGCCTCAACCCGCTTGATCCGCATCCCGCAGTGGGGATCCAAGAAACACACAACTCCCTTAGGAGATGTACCCGGGGCCTGGCTGGAGGTTAAAGCGTGTACCAACTACCCTTCGGCTCCGCCTATCCCAGAGTGCAACGTTATGAGCGGGTTCCCCAGTTACAAGCAGCCACTGCCACTGCATCTACAGCAGCAGCCGCAGCATCTACAGCAGCAGCCGCAGCATCTACAGCCGCAGCCACTGCAGACGCATCGAAACAAGCAGCAGGATCAGCGACTCCCGTTGCAACATAACACCAAACAGCTATATCCAAGCTTGAATGATCACATTACTGGGAACGGGTCGTCACATACCACAACCTTCAAAGGGCCGGATAGAATACAGAAGGGCTTTAACAAAGGATGTTACGATTGTTGAGAGCTACGATGAGTATTGAGTATTGAATGTTATACGTGAGTGCTATAATGAGTTCTGTTGACGAGTACCACATAAGACCAAGGTTGGACGGTCCATGTACAAAAAGGACATGCCCCCCCTAACACCACTAACAGTTGTGTACTCTCTTAATCAGGAGGCGGATGAGGACAGTATCAGAGACAGCGTCCATGGCACTAGCAGGGAGCTGGCGTGAACCGGGTCACAACCCTGGTAAGCCCGTGGAAAGACATCATCCTGAGCCCAAGAAGGCACGCCTCAACCCTCGTGAAGATCTCTCGCTTGTAATCCAGCGCAGTAAAGACTTGGTGTGTGCATGGACATGGTGATTGACAAGGACAACCCCAGGGAGCGCCGATTCGGCATTCTGCCCAACTGTAGACATTGCTGCTGTCTGGAGTGCATCCGCACGTGGAGAAGTGTATGCCCCGATATCAAAACCGTCAAATCGTGCCCAGAGTGTCGAACTGTATCACATATTTACATCCCGAGTGATTATTGGGTTGACGATGAAGACGGCAAGGAGAAACTGATCCAGAAATACAAGGGTGTCATGGCAAATAAACCATGTCGATACTTCGCCAACGGCCGTGGAGTTTGCAACTTCGGCACGAAGTGCTACCACAAACACAAATATCGCGAGGAGGAAGCGCTTATATCGTGGATGATGTGGGGGACTGAGATGTCACCCAGTCATTGGATACGGCGGACCTGACCGAGCCGGTCGGGTTGCTCGCCAGTGGTAATCAGGGCAGACAGTGCTGATGGCTACCAATGGTCTATATATAACCATAATGTCCTGCATAACAACGAATCTCTGAATTCACACTTCTTTAGCATTCGTCGACTTGTCATTGATGTATAACAATTTCCATTGTCATTCTTGTATGTGTCCTTGGTTCTGGAGATGTCTTGTAAAACGTGGCTCCGGTGATCACCTGAATACATAAATAAAATACACAAACCTTATGTCCCAACTAGGCCGTCCCAACTAGGCTGCTTAAAGAAATTTTACCCTTAGTTAGCACTTATGTACTAGATATGATCAATCTGTCCTTATTTAAAGGCTATGTGCCACAGTCCTTTAAAGTAGCTGTAATTAAGCCTCTTCTTAAAAAGCCCACTCTTGATCCAGGGAATTTGTCAAATTATAGACCTATATCTAACCCTCCTTTTCTCTCTAAGGTCCTTGAGAAAGCAGTTGCCAATCAGTTGTGTGACTTTCTACACAACAACAAGCTGTTTGAGGATTTTCAGTCAGGATTTAGAGTGCATCATAGCACAGAGACAGCACTGGTGAAAGTTACAAATGACCTTCTAATTGCATCAGACAAAGGACTTGTCTCTGTACTTGTCTTACTAGATCTTAGTGCTGCATTCGATACCATTGACCATCACATTCTATTACAGAGACTAGAACATTTAATTGGCATTAAAGGTACTGCACTAAGCTGGTTTAAATCCTATTTATCAGATCGATATCAATTTGTACACGTTAATGATGAATCCTCTATGCACGCCAAAGTTAGTCACGGAGTTCCACAAGGTTCTGTGCTTGGACCAATTCTATTTACCTTGTATATGCTTCCTTTAGGCAATATTATTAGGAAGCACTCCATAAATTTTCATTGTTATGCAGATGATACCCAATTGTATTTATCAAAGCCAGATGAAACCAATCAATTAGCTAAACTTCAGGCATGCCTCAAGGACATAAAAACCTGGATGACCTGCAATTTTCTGATGTTAAACTCAGACAAAACCGAAGTTATTGTACTTGGCCCCGAACACCTTCGAAACACATTATCTAAAGATATAGTTTCTCTAGATGGCATTGCCCTGGCCTCCAGCGAAACCGTAAGGAATCTTGGAGTTATCTTTGATCAGGATATGTCCTTTAACTCCCAAATAAAACAAACTTCAAGAACTGCCTTTTTTCATTTACGTAACATTGCAAAAATCAGGCACATCCTATCTCAAAAAGATGCAGAAAAACTAGTCCATGCATTTGTTACGTCTAGGCTGGACTATTGCAACTCTCTATTATCAGGCTGCCCCAATAAATCCCTTAAGACTCTCCAGCTGATTCAGAATGCTGCGGCACGTTTACTGACAAGAACCAGAAAAAGAGATCATATTTCTCCAATATTAGCTTCTCTACACTGGCTCCCTGTAAAATCCAGAATAGAATTTAAAATCCTTCTCCTCACCTTCAAAGCCCTAAATGGTCAGGCACCATCATATCTTAAAGAGCTCATAGTACCCTATTACCCCACTAGAGCACTGCGCTCCCAGAATGCAGGGTTCCTTGTGGTTCCTAGAGTCTCTAAAAGTAGAATGGGAGCCAGGGCCTTCAGCTATCAAGCTCCTCTCCTGTGGAACCAGATCCCAGTTTGTGTACGGGAGGCGGACAACCTCCTCACATTTAAGAGTAGGCTTAAGACTTTCCTCTTTGATAAAGCTTATAGTAGGGCTGACTCAGGTGACCCCTGAGCCCCCCCTTAGTTATGCTGCTATAGGCCTAGACTGCCGGGGGACTTCCTATGATGCACTGAGCTCCTTTCTCCTCCTCTTCCTCTCCATCTGTACGCCCTCATATCCCATCAATGCTTGTTATTAATTCAACTTCTTCCCGTAGTTGTGTGCTTTCTCTCCTCTCTCTCTCTCCCTCCCCTTCTGTTGCTTTCTGCAGGTGTTTCTGCCTCTGGAGCTGTGGAGGTCTGGGTCTGTGGTTGCTGCTGCCTGCTGCCCCCGTGCTCCTGCTCTGCACCCGCTGATGCTATTGCTGTTGTTGCTGTTATTAGTATTGCTATTATAATGTTGCTCTTAGTGTTGTTTCTGTTGGTGTTAACATCAATGCCATTACCATATCTATGCTGTATTGAGCTGCTGTATGTTCTCTTTCCTCCTGCTCTCTCTCTCCCGCTCCCCCCCTCCCCCTTCAACCCAACCGGTCGAGGCAGATGACCGCCCACCTTGAGCCTGGTTCTGCTCGAGGTTTCTACCTGTTAAAAGGGAGTTTTTCCTTGCCACTGTCGCATAGTGCTTGCTCATGGTGGGAACTGTTGGGTCTCTGTAAATATAAAGAGTCGGTCTAGACCTGCTCTATTCGAAAAAGTGCCCTGAGATAACTTTGTTATGATATGGCGCTATATAAATAAAACTGAATTGAATTGAATTGAATTATGTCTGAATAAATAAATACACAAACCTTATGTCTGAATAAATAAATACACAAACCTTATGTCTTGTTGTAACAACTAATCTCTGAAGTCACACATCATTAGCATTCGTCGACTTGTCATTGATGTATAACAATTTCCATTGTCATTCTTGCATGTGTCCTTGGTTCTGGAGATGTCTTGTAAAACGTTGGTATGATCACCTGAATAAATAAATAAATACACAAACATTATGTCTGAATAAATAAATACACAAACCTTTTGTCTTTCACCGCATGACACCGAACCCCATTTGAATGTCTTTGTGTTCAAAAGTGTTAGATCTGGACCCAATGTTGGGTTGAACTCTCTCTGCCTACTCTCCGTTGCCTTCACTTATATTTGTCCACTCTCACTGGAATTAACATGGGTTGGATTGTATTTTTCCACTCACTTGAATTAACATTGGTTGGACTGTATTTTTCCACTCACTTGATGTAACATTGGTTGGACTATATTTTTCCACTCACTTGACGTAACATTGGTTGGACTGTATTTTTCCACTCACTTGAATTAACATTGGTTGGACTCTCTGTTGCCTCACTGTAGGTTGGACTGTATTTTTCCACTCACTTGACGTAACATTGGTTGGACTGTATTTTTCCACTCACTTGAATTAACATTGGTTGGACTCTCTGTTGCCTCACTGTAGGTTGGACTGTATTTTTCCACTCACTTGACGTAACATTGGTTGGACTGTATTTTTCCACTCACTTGACGTAACATTGGTTGGACTGTATTTTTCCACTCACTTGAATTAACATTGGTTGGACTCTCTGTTGCCTCACTGTAGGTTGGACTGTATTTTTCCACTCACTTGAATTAACATTGGTTGGACTCTCTGTTGCCTCACTGTAGGTTGGACTGTATTTTAACACTCACTTGACGTAACATTGGTTGGACTGTATTTTTCCACTCACTTGAATTACCATGGGTTGGACTCTCTGTTGCCTCACTGTAGGTTGGACTGTATTTTTCCACTCACTTGACGTAACATTGGTTGGACTGTATTTTTCCACTCACTTGAATTAACATTGGTTGGACTCTCTGTTGCCTCACTGTAGGTTGGACTGTATTTTTCCACTCACTTGACGTAATATTGGTTGGACTGTATTTTCCACTCACTTGAATTACCATGGGTTGGACTCTTTGTTGCCTCACTGTAGGTTGGACTGTATTTTTCCACTCACTTGACGTAATATTGGTTGGACTGTATTTTCCACTCACTTGAATTACCATGGGTTGGACTCTCTGTTGCCTCCCTTTAAATATTGCAGTGCAGCTCCACATTACATGGCAGTCCTTCCTCTCCTACCCTAGGTAACATTTGGATAGCTTTGTAGAGGTTTAGAAATGGAGTATGTAACAATAATTGTCAGATGGTCATGTACCCCAGACTCGCATATCAGCTTCGCCACGGATGACGTTAACAGCTGGCATATTAGCAGGTGGATAAACTCAAGAATGGACCATTTGACAGTCATATGCGTTCGCATTATGTCGAACAAGGCTGCGAAATATACAGAACAGGCACTAGATATATTCAAACAGTTATGGGGAACTGCGCCGTGTAATATAATGACCCAAGAGGCGTGTGATATAGTGATCGACTGTAGCCAGGAATTGTGGAACGCCCACAAATATAGTATCACCCACACGGACATCACATCAGGAGGCAGCTTCTACAACCATGTGAGGAACACAGTGAGATTGGTGGAAGCCCAAGGTTGGACCATCAAGAATGATCTGACCAATGCTGACAATAAGACACTGTTTAAGCTGCACTGCAAACACGTATGTTTGTTTTCTGTATTGTACTGTATGTTTATTCTATCCACCTCCCCATTTCTGTATTGTACTGTATGTTTATTCTATCCACCTCCTCATGCATGATCTGACCAATGCTGACAATAAGACACTGTTTAACTGCACTGCAAACACGTAAGTTTGTTTTCTGTATTGTACTGTATGTTTATTCTATCCACCTCCTCATTTCTGTATTGTACTGTATGTTTATTCTATCCACCTCATCATGCATGATCTGACCAATGCTGACAATAAGACACTGTTTAAGCTGCACTGCAAACACGTAAGTTTGTTTTTTGTATTGTACTGTATGTTTATTCTATCCACCTCCTCATTTCGTTATTGTACTGTATGTTTATTCTATCCACCTCCTCATGCCGTGTTTTATATCCACAGGAACCGCACAATGTGACGGTACTAATCCCTGGGTCTCAAAATACCAGAATGATAACAGTGCAATGTAAGGAACCCCAGAGAATATATGACCTGATGAAGACGTACGGCCTGATATGTTCCAACGTCTGGGATTCCAATATAGCTTTGTCAACGAGGTCTCCTTGTACAGCACTGTGTGACTACAACATGACGGTGGTGCATGTAAACATGATCTCTTCAAAAGATAACTTTGGTAAAGAACCCAAGTTTACCAAATTGTACCACACCATGAAACACGTACGAGTGCAAACCACGCTCAAAGCACTGAAGCACAGACCGTATGCCATACCTCGCCAGGCGGTAGGGGCGGCGAATCCCTCATCTGATGCCCATATAGGGGTCGCCCTGTACTACAACGATCATATGTGTAAAATGAAAGACGTCCTCAAGACAGACGGTCGATTCCTCCCATCTGTCGAGTGTGTGAATACCCAGTCAGACGATAAACCTGTGAACGGGGTTATGACAGAAGTGGAATCGGACAACGACCTGGTCATTCGTAAGAACATACACCCACCATTGTAGCGCAAATGCTATTTGTCATGTGTTATTGGTGTAATTCTAACAGATTATTGTTATACTTTTTATAGGTACCAAAGACGATGTCTCCGACAATGCCTCGACCAGCTTCATGTGCTTTAGCTGCTACAGCCCTGCTAACGTCCTCCTCAAATGTGGACACTTGTGCTGCTCAAACTGTATGGAGCATGGCAGAAAACACATGGCCAGTTGGAAGTGTGGTATATGTAGACAAAGCATCTACAGTGGTTACACATCTATTATCATACCTGAAGGCTTCCACTTTACATGTGACACATGCTACAACGAAAAGCTGTGGCGGGCAAATTGTGAACATGTAACATGCTCATGCGTCACAAGATGTACTGTATGTAAGGTGATGATAGTTGATCTTAAACGAGTGTATATGTCGTAATGAGTGGAGGTACACCTGCTGAGAGCAGTCGTTGACACACCAACTACCATTATTGTGTATACTAAGAAACCCATACTTTATATTGTTATGCGATATGTACAGTACAAACCCCATATATATTTACTGTTGTTCATGTATTGTATTCATTAAACCCATACTTTAACCTTGGTATGCATGCAGTTGTATTCAACAAACCCCATACCATTTATGTATAAGCCATACCTTTATTGTGCATACAGTTGTATATGTGAGAAACCCAGCAGGAGTCGACACGGAACCACATTACCTTTATTGTTGTGTGCATAGTACAGTTGTATATACAAGTAAGAAACCCAGCATGTGAAAAACAATGTTATGTGTCCCCATGTAATATAATGTTGCTAGTCTCAATAGCATGTACATCATATGTTGATGTGGAGTAATAAACATTGGTGGGACCTTGACACGTGCCATTTGTTTTATGTACAAATCCATGTTCGGGTGGCTGAAACTGTGACTTGGGTAGCTTAGATAGATTGTACATGTAACCACTTTGGTGGTAGACAGATAACATGTAGTAGGACCTGAAGGTGTCCTGGATGTCCCGTTTCACTATGATAGTATACAAACACGCGTCCTTATGTTCATCCCCGTATACCTCATGATGCCCCCCTGGGGTCCAACATACGAAAATGGCACATTTGAGTCTCTGGGAGAGCTGGTCCATCTGTTAAACAATGACATGTATTTTGCTCTATTTCAGGACAAGCCCAATCTTCGGCTTGCTCGGCTTGTAACACGCCCAATAGAGTGTGGACAGGCTTTGTATATCCTAGGTTGACGATCTTCAAATCCCCGAGGGTAAGTAGGTTTGTTGTGATGTATTCGGGGATAGAGGTCTTGACGACTTTATCATTTTCATGAATTTCAATGGTAAACGCGTGGACGCCACTGTGACCACTGGCATTTTCCTGCACTGACGTACACCAACTCTCAGGTATCTCCTGTGGTGCTACCGCTCTACACTCCTCACCTTTTACAGTCTGCTTCAGACTTGAAGCCACTTGTAAGCCGGCGTCTTCTGTTTCGAACTTCAACTCGTGCTTTTTAAACACGTGCTGATCCACGCTGTTGTCATGGTTGTTCGACGCAGCCTGTTTTACTGGGACTTTATATATTCGATTCCGCCTCGTATACTGGGCAGTGCCCACATCCATGGGTGTATGCTCTGTACTCAGGGTTTGTATAATGTTCCGTATCTGCTGCTCGTAGTCGTTGAACATCTCACCTATCTCAATGTCCACCGGGATATCATCGCCATCTTCAGGGTCATCTTCGCTCTTAATTGCCTGAATGCACGTTCGTTGAAGCTCTTTCCTGATCCTGTCAACCGAGGCCTGTTTCTGACTAGTGATTGCATTCAGGACATCAGTGCGCACATCAACACCGAGGAGTTGCTTTAAGTGTGTACACATTGTAGTACGCGAGAAAGTCCCTTTTCTCAATATTCATAGTGTCTATATCACGTTGAAGCGTTTCTATGTCCTCCTGGAAATGTGTGTTTCGCTGTGTGGCAACGCTGTGCTGCATCATAAGCTCCTTAGTGCGCTCTTGCTCCTTGGACAGACTGTTCTTTAGCACATCCATATGACCTATGACTTCCTCCATTTTACAATTGTACTCGATCTCCTTATTTCGCACACGAGTCTCTAACTCTGATATCTTCCCTGTCAACTTGTCCTTACACTCTACCAGGGTCTTGATTTGCTGTTTGAGTTCACCCTGTGTCCGTATGTATTCCTCGCTATTCCTCTTAATCTTGGAGTCTCCACTGCTTACATCATTGATTAATCGGTCACGTGTTATACTCCATTCAGCTTTCTCTTTGTCGTGAGTCATCACAATCCTGGCCATGGTCTGTTAAAGCTGTTCCTTCTCGGTGTCAGCTCTTTGAAGTATCTCTTGTAGTCTGGCAATGCGATCACCGGTCTCAGTCATCTTATTCTGGCTCTCCTCCAACATCATCCGTTCCGTGGCCTGCGTTCGTTCTATATTTGTGCGCTCGTGCCTCACCCGGGTGAGTTCATCCTTAAAGGACTCCAACTGGTCTCTCGTTTCCTGAAGCATCTTAGTCTTATGTGCGATCACTGTGTTGAGAGCACGTCCTATCTCGAGCACGACGCTCCATCGCGGTTTTATATACGCTGCGATGCTGAGCACCGAAGATTCCCCTGTAACGCCATTCGCCAATGTCCGAACAGCGGTCTGTAGGGTGTCTAAGTTGGGATTAGGTGCGTCTTTGAGTAGGCACAACAGATCCTCCAGGATAGTTTATAATTCGCGGGTTGCGTCTCCCGTTAGAATATCCTTCAGGCACTCCAGCACCCCGTCTGCGTATTTGATATCACGTGCACTGTGAATAAAATTACACTCTCGAAATGTGGCTCTCAGGCAATTCCCGAGTCTGCGGATAACGAGATCGTAACAGCCGCACAATTCCATAGCCAGATCGAAACCTATGATATCCCGGGCTTTCGTGTTCTCCAATGTTTCAAACCACTTAGCCAAGTGTGTGAAATTAGTCTCCATTGCCTCTATTGCTACTAAGGTATCATCCAAGAGAGACATCGAGCCTAGGCTCGTAGGGTCGGGTGATGTGCTTGATGTGCTAGATGGTGAGGATTCCACCTCGATAGCCAAAGGGAAGAGTTTTGATATGATATCGAAGAACGTGACACGAGAATCGCTTCCAATACCCGATTGAAGTGGAATGTCTACCGGATTCGTCTCCCTTGTGGTGACATCCCGATAGGAACAGGTCCCAGAGCCTGTGTTTCCGGGCCGCTTGTCCATCCGTGGTATGCCTTTCGCGTTGTCTCTGTCGACAATCCTTCTGCCATGACCACCACCCTGGATCATCATCATCATCAAACCTTACGGTCATATGCCGCGTAGAGCTCCAGTCGCCTCTGACAGAGTTCCATGATTAGCCGCTATGCGCTATATAGGAAAACGGATGTGTAGTTCCGGTAAAGACAGGACACAATAGACTACGTTTGAAACACACAATCTTTATTCAGTGGTACAAGACAAATGACACAACTGTGTCTATATAGTATAACGATTAACAACTGTAACACATCAAGGCCATACACTTTTATTCAGTCCTCGGCAATGATAACTTTAGGTTTCTGAACAGTCTCATCTTCCAATACGCCTCGGTCGCCCCGATCGCCTTGCATCACGTCACCTTGGGCAGGTGCTGAACATCGATCCTCCTCCTCCTCCTTTGTGTCGTAATGTGTGCAGATGATTTTTGTCAACCGGGTAAAGGGTATAGTGTGCACAGCTCTAAACAGTGCCACGCCACCCCGATGTACGAAGCTTGTGTTTTCAGCCATAATGTTATTTGTGTCCGCAGCTCGGTGGGGTCAGACCGTACTCAGATACCTTATGTGCAGAATACACACCGCGAGAAGAGCGTTTCCATGTCCACTAGTACTTCGGAAAAGATGGGCTGCTTGCATTTCATACAAGAGGTGTACATTTGTTTCATTTCGGTGAACGTGCAAGTGTTGACCGCTCTGGTGCTGAGCGGTACATTTACCATGGGTGCAGCGCAGCACGAAGACCCGAATTTCATCTGTTCGAAGTCGAATTCCACGTCGATGTTCCTCTGGTTGCCTTTCACCTTGGATGAATGGAAGGTCTGATTCTTTAGACACCTCGAGCATCTCAAGTCTCCCTCCTCGCGAGGCGGCTGGGCGCTGGGTTGCCCGGGCACGAGGAGTATCTGCTTGTGGTTGTGGTCCACCCAGTTGATGTGGCAGTTCAGCACGGCGTATAGCAGCATCTGACACTCGAGCTTGAGTTCGCTCAGCTTCTGAAAATGCTCACTGTGGATGATGTCAACGGCCTGCCTCAATTCGGGAAGACACGCCGCGCCATCTCCAGCGGCTGATCCGTAGTGTACGCGACAGCCAGCTTGTAATAACAACTCAAGACCCATTCGGAATTTAGTGTAAGCATAGGGTGCGCCACGGCCTTCACCACTTGGAAGGCTCTTATGTGCTTGCGTAGTACGATTTCCTCCGCGCTGCAAAACTGTATTTCGCCCACTTTACGGAATCTTCCCCGTATCTGATGCCTTCCACGGACTGTGGACTATGATTATTCTTAATCTTCTTCTTCGTCGTCGTCTTCTTCTTCTTCTTATTGTCCAGATCGAGGTGTTTCTTCCAATGCGCTTTGGAACTGGGCTCTCTTGGGGACTTGGTCCATGTTAGCAGTACAGCGGCTTCATTCATACTAAGACTAAGGTTCTTGACTGGGCGGATCGTCTGGTTCCCCTGGTTGGACTGAATGCTGGTTGGTCAACGGGGTTACGGTTGGATGATCGTGACACGGTTGGACGTTCGGCTCCTTGGTGATAAACCTGAATGCCTCAGCTCTAATTGCGCACAACTTATTGTTGGACTCCTCCTTATTTAAAGCCAGATCCTCCTTTTGGTACCTATAAAAATCAGCTAGGAGAGTCAATCTGAGTATCACTTCGTGTCCCTGCATCCGAGCCAACTCGTCCTTGCTTGGCAGCGCAGCACGCGACTCTTCCGATTCCATTAGGACCAAGGACAGTTCATCCCACAGCTCCAAACAAAATCTGTAAGCGTCGCCGTGGTCTGCAATCTTTGTCTTAGAAGTCAACATCTTCACTAGTTGTGTCTGCATTCGGGGTGTAGACCCGCTTTCTCTCTGTTTGGAATGGCACACGTTGTTAAGGCACTCCAAGTACGCCTGGAGCAGGATGGATTTTGCATAACTACGGGACCGCATGACTCCAGTGTCCTCTACACCCACCCTGTGAATCCGTTCGCACCGGTTCTTCTCAACTCTCCCGTGGTGTTGCATCTCCATTGTCCAGACCTATTCCCCGACGAGGTACTGAAAGTACACGCGGAACACCTCGGTCACTTCTTGGCTTTACAGAGCGTGCCTCGGATAAACGGAGAGGTCGAACGAACGCTGTTCCTGGGTCTGTGTAAATTGTTCACTCGGGAGAAGGTCCTCTCTCTGTACGAGAAGATCCTGATTGACGATCTGTGCTACGAAGGTCTTGATATACCTCCCAACGAAGGGAGTGGGGATGACTCACATCCAAGCGTTTTTGTCAACTTCCACAAAAACAAAGCTGGGCAGATCGTGTATTTACTACGTGAGTTACTGGAGCTGTTCGACGTAGAGGACCTTCGTGACAACGATGTGATACACAAACGTGGAGAGGAGCCTAAGCACATGTTGTTTCTGTACCTGATTCAGCTCATGGCTATATGCGTGAGCAGCTACATCAAAGAAAAAGACCTTGCTACCATCATGAGCGTGGCGTCGGCTACCTTCCTAGAGGCCAATTTCGGAAACCCCTTGTGCGCAGCAACTCTGATGAAGCCTATGTTCATCCCCTACTATGATCAACAAGGGGGTAAGAAAAACAGAAAAGGTGAGACCGACGAGATCGGGCGGGAAGACACCGATGCGAGGTTGAAATATTACAGGCTCTTCACGGGGTACGAACTGGACCCGAAGGGGGTTGACGTGTCCAGCGGAATGGATATGAATCTCCGCTGGACTGATCACAGCCTACTGCAACGTATGCAGGGTTGTAAGATCGTTGAAAGTAAGAATAAAAAGCTGTGGTTCGTGGCTCCCCAGATGGGCGACAGGATGCTCATGGCTAAGGAGTCGGGTTTGAAAATGATGGGAGGGCAGACGGGTGAGAAGGTCCTGAAGATTTGCTCCTATCTGATGTCCGATAACATAATGGCTTACATGCAATGCGCCGTGTTTGACACGATTTCCAACATGCTGCCCTGTCACGCAAACAGCGACTTCACGGAGACCGCGATGGCTACCATCAAGAGCTCTATGACCAAGTTCTCAGATGCCGTTCGTCACCAGAGTGCAAACCTGATGACAAAAATGAGTACAACCGACAGCTGCTTGTACACCACTGGGGTAGGGTTCACTGGACAGGACAAGGGTAACACTCTCTATTTTGGCAAAATTTTCACAGGTCCCGATGACAAGAGACCTTCTCCGAGTCAGGGGAGGTTGGGGGTTTTCACCTTGGTAACTCTGGGGATTGCGAGCAACACCATGTTGAACACCATGTTGACTATTGCCCTTAAACACGACTCTAAGCGCAATCACAACAGTAGTTTACATAATATTCTGTCTACGGGGTACAAGCCCGTGGGGGTTACCAAAGTGACGACGGATGCATTCTTCTACGCCCGCTACCACCACTGGTTTAACAAGGGCGAATTCAGAGAGGTGGCCTGCGTTAAAGCCATGAGCGACCCCAGATACAACAACTTGGTCCACGAAGAGACGCTGACCAACAACACCAAGTATCAGCTAACCGTCTCCCACGGAGCCTTGCCCATGTGCACGCTCACCCTGGCCATGACCATAAGACAGACGGTGATGATGATCATGGGGTTCCTTTGCACCGAGCTGGCCTGCGTCGTTTACGCTCCGAAAGTGAACGATGCTAGCCTGTGCAAACATGTCATCTCCCTAGCTATGACTGGGAAGTTCAGACACGGAACGGACGAGGAGAGCGTCAACGTGTTTGACGCCTCTTATGGCAATGTGATAAAGCTTACGGGACCAGCCTTCGGCAACCCGGGCAGGAACGACCTGGATAATATGGAGTGGTTGCAAGCGGATGACAGCAGCCTTCCCGATTACATACCCAGGTCGCTGAATATGATCGGGGACACCAAAAGGGAGGTCCGGAGAATCATGCAGGAGAAGAACGTTTCCTACAACAGGGTGTTGTTCACGAGCGACTCGGGCGTGATGAAATTCGCCTCCGTGTTCGCCAACGAGGAGTACATGATCCACGCGCCCATGATGTTGATGTTGAGCATGAGGATATTCTCGAACACCAACAATAGCTACGGTTCTGTCAAGCTGTGTAGGAATGGCTGCTACTACCCTGTGAAGGTTTTCAGCAACAGGTGCATCGACACAAATCTGTATAGCTCCCAATCGGGTAATGTCAACTGTCTCACAGTTGAGATCAAGACCTCGATTGCCAAGTTATTGGAGCGGATCAAGAGGGAGGTATCCTGCTTGCTGCCCAGGATACACATGAACCGCATCAAGATGATGGCTCCTGAGTTGAATGAAAAGGAGTTCAACCTACTACTGTCCGCTGTCGAGACTAACAACATCGAGATAATTGGACACGACGACGACGACTCTTCTTCCGCTTCTTGTTCTACAGCATCAGTAGACAACGGTCGTGTTTCGTCCAACCGTGTAAGTGGCTTTCTGAGATTGGAGTTCATGTATTACTGTGATAGAAATAATGTAGTGTGTCGACGTGTACTGATATGGAATTAATGTTGATGTGATGTGAAACGTGATTATGCACAGTCTTCATTCTGTATGCTACTCAATCAATAAAAATTGTGTTCAACGTGTAACCATGTATACGCTCTTTTCATAAGGGGGTCTGATCTCGGACCCTATCATAGTTTACATTAGATGTAGGACATAGCCAGCTTGGGCAATGGCCTAGGATTTGAGAAACGACCTTGAGGTTCTACATTTCCATAAGGTTGGACTCTAAATTGAACTCCCCGTTGACTTAACGTAGGTTGGACTCTAGTTTCCACTCTCCGTTGACTTAACACGGGTTGGACTCTAGATTGAACTCCCCGTTGACTTAACGTAGGTTGGACTCTAGTTTCCACTCTCCGTTGACTTAACATGGGTTGGACTCTAGTTTCCACTCTCCGTTGACTTAACACGGGTTGGACTCTAGATTGAACTCCCCGTTGACTTAACACGGGTTGGACTCTAGTTTCCACTCTCCGTTGACTGAACACCTACTTTTTCTGTTAGTACTTCACAGATGCTTGCTTTCAATGTCAAGAGTCACCATTGAGCTCCTCTCGCTGAGACAAG
>SEMN01001741.1:0-15000 GCA_005408345.1 Macquaria australasica
TATTTCCTGTTTCTTGTTTGGATGTTTTTTTTTTTATGTGTGTTTGTCTTGAATTTCCTCCTGAGAGACGAATAAATCAGAATCAGTTTTAATGTTCATGTTGACAGTGAAGTCACACAGAGAACAAATCTATCAAGTCTTTAAATGAACTGAACATGATGGAGGAATGTGATGAGTAACGGTCCTCACAAGAATACAAGTTAGTGTGTGTGTGTCTGTTAATCTGTTAATCCTCCTCATTAGCTTCAATCAGTGTGATGAGCTACACCTTCACTTCCTGTTCCTTCCTCTCTTCTTCAGGTTTCAACTTAAAGGGTAATTCTGGTATTACCCTTTAAATGAAGATCTTCTTCTTCTTCAGTGATCCACAAACTGAATGTTGGCTCTGATGAGTCTCTCTGAAATTGAAACAAACTACGATGAAGTCTGCAATTCACACACTTCCTGCGCCTTTATTGTGAAAGGCAGTTTAATTACTGGGGCCACATGGAGGAAGTACTGACTTCCTGAGCTGATTGTGACTGTTGATCATCAACTCCTGTCATCAGGGTCACATTTAACACAGTAAAAGATGAAATGATTAAAAGAAGCTCATACAGATTTGAGTGACTTTAACTTGAAGTCAGTTAACAGAAAAATAAATTCTGAGATGGATGAACTGAAAAAATTACGTTAAATCACCATCTCAACATTTAATTCAAGTTTGTTGCCTAAAAACAAGTTTTTCTTTGCTTTTTGTTTCATTTGGACGTATTCATCGACCTGCCGACTCACGAGATAAAGAAACACAACAGAAATACATCACAGATGAGCCGTGAACACAACTGCTAGCCTTCTGCTAACTGCTAGCCTTCTGCTAACTGCTAGCCTTCTGCTAATTGCTAGCCTTCTGCTAACTGCTAGCATGTTCATCAGTTGAATGTGTTTCTGTGTGTGTCTTCATGTTGTGTGTGTGTCTCCCCCTGGTGGTCACTTCAACCATAACAGTTGTCCTCTGATAGGCCCTGTGGTGGAGCTGTTCTCCAGCTGCACCAGGAGGCCCAGTGTCAGCCTGCAGCCTGTAAGAGGAGGTGCAGAGAGGAGGAGGAGGAGATAATGAAGAGGAGAAGGAGGAGAACAGCAGGAGGCTGTGAGGAAAACAGAGATCCAAGAGAAGTTCTGCAGAGGAACATGAGAACACAGAGCCTGAAGAGAGAACACACACGGTGAGAACCAAGTGTTTCATCATCATCATCATCATTAGAAAATGGTTATTTTACTGAATGAATCCAGAGCTGATCAGATTTGATTACTGATCACTGATCAATAACATTCAAACTCTGAGCTTCAGATGAGACGTGTTTCTGCAGGTTTTCCCAATCTGGAATCAGAACCAGGACCTCAGTCAGGACAGGATCTGAGCCTGTAGCTGGATCTGGATTCAGGTCTGGACTGGAGACGCAGTTCTGCAGACCTGAGGTCAGAATGGCCCTGATCAGGAAGACCAAGATCCAGACTTCAGTCCAGACCTCAGTCCAGACTGTGCATCTCAGACGGTCTGCACTGGTTCAGGGTTTGGTCCTCACAGACCAGACTGATCCAGGATGCACTAAGAGCCAGCTGGATCACAGAAGACCAACCCGGGTCAGACAGACCAGGATCACAGAGTCCACCTCTGAGGTCAGTTAGAGATACACTCTGACAGGGTCTCTGTCTGATCCTGGTCCTGAACCATCCTACTGATCTGTCTGTCTGCTATGATCCAGGTCAGGTCCAGGTCCACAGCAGGTCCACTGAGGACTGCAGGTCGGGTCTCAGATCAGTCCTCAGAGACCAGGACCAACTGGAGCAGGTCCAAGAGAGTCCTGGGTCCAGAATCCAGCAGAGTAGAGGTGGGGGGGGGGCACCCAGGATCAGCTCCAGGTCTGAGAGGAGGAGAACTGAGACCAGGACCAGGAGGAGGAGGAAGATCCACCCATCTGTGTTCAGAGGGAGAGGTGCAATCAATAAATCAACCAATAATTAATTTACCATCTTTAGACTGGTCTGATCAGATATTGATCAGTTAATTAATGTCATTGGAATGACCTGTTTCAGTGATCATTAAAATCTATTGATCACTGAAACAGGCTGTCAATCACATCTCTCTCTCTATAGGTCAGCTGCGGCTGTCAATCACTCCAGAGGCGGGGCAGCTCATCATTCACAGTAAGTGACGCAGCAGCCAATCAGAGGCGAGCTTTCATACACAATAAGATGTTAAAACAGCCTCATGTCAGCCGCACCAAAGACTCACCAGGAACCAACCAATCAAGTGTCATGCCACCAGGGGATTTAAAAAGCAAGCTAGCAGCAGTTAGCAGCTCAACTCACTCAAATAAGAGAAGAAGAAGTTAGCAGCTAACTCAAAAAAGAAGAAGAAGAAGAAGTTAGCAGCTAACTCAAAGAAGAAGAAGAAGAAGAAATTAGCAGCTAACCTACATCAACTGAAAAGTGTCTGCGACCTGGGGAGACAACAATTCAATTCAATTCAGTTTTATTTATATAGCACCATATCATAACAAAGTTATCTCAGGGCACTTTTTCGAATAGAGCAAGTCTAGACCGACTCTTTATATTTACAGAGACCCAGCAGTTCCCACCATGAGCAAGCACTATGCGACAGTGGCAAGGGAAAACTCCCTTTTAACAGGTAGAAACCTTGAGCAGAACCAGGCTCAAGGTGGGCGGTCATCTGCCTCGACCGGTTGGGTTGAAGGGGGGGGGGGAGCCGGAGAGAGAGAGCAGGAGGAAAGAGAACATACAGCAGCACAATACAGTATAGATATGGTAATGGCATTGATGTTAACACCAACGGAAACAACACTAAGAGCAACATTATAATAGCAATACTAATAACAACACCAACAACAGCAATAGCAGCAGCGGGTGCAGAGCAGGAGCACGGGGGCAGCAGGCGGCAGCAACCACAGACCCAGACTCAACAGCTCCAGAGGCAGAAACACCTGCAGAAAGCAACAGAAGGGGAGGGAGAGAGAGACAGAGGAGAGAAAGCACACAACTACGGGAAGAAGTTGAATTAATAACAAGCATTGATGGGATATGAGGGAGTACAGATGGAGAGGAAGAGGAGGAGAAAGGAGCTCAGTGCATCATAGGAAGTCCCCCGGCAGTCTAGGCCTATAGCAGCATAACTAAGGGGGGGCTCAGGGGTCACCTGAGTCAGCCCTACTATAAACTTTATCAAAGAGGAAAGTCTTAAGCCTACTCTTAAATGTGAGGAGGTTGTCCGCCTCCCGTACACAAACTGGGATCTGGTTCCACAGGAGAGGAGCTTGATAGCTGAAAGCTCTGGCTCCCATTCTACTTTTAGAGACTCTAGGAACCACAAGGAACCCTGCATTCTGGGAGCGCAGTGCTCTAGTGGGGTAATAGGGTACTATGAGCTCTTTAAGATATGATGGTGCCTGACCATTTAGGGCTTTGAAGGTGAGGAGAAGGATTTTAAATTCTATTCTGGATTTTACAGGGAGCCAGTGTAGAGAAGCTAATATTGGACAAATATGTTCTCTTTTTCTGGTTCTTGTCAGTAAACGTGCCGCAGCATTCTGAATCAGCTGGAGAGTCTTAAGGGATTTATTGGGGCAGCCTGATAATAGAGAGTTGCAATAGTCCAGCCTAGACGTAACAAATGCATGGACTAGTTTTTCTGCATCTTTTTGAGATAGGATGTGCCTGATTTTTTGCAATGTTACGTAAATGAAAAAAGGCAGTTCTTGAAGTTTGTTTTATTTGGGAGTTAAAGGACATATCCTGATCAAAGATAACTCCAAGATTCCTTACGGTTTCGCTGGAGGCCAGGGCAATGCCATCTAGAGAAACTATATCTTTAGACAATGTGTTTCGAAGGTCCGGGAGCTCCTTACCCTCCGAGCAGAGGACGAGAAAATAACGTGTATGTTATACATCATCATGTTATACATCACACTGAACGCTGACGCTGTTGTTACAAATCTTTTGCTCCTGGAACGAGCGTCTAAAATCACACGTTGTTTGGTTCAGTGTAAATAAGCAAAGCCGGCATAAGGACAGCTTCTTTACGGCAGTGTGGCGGCATCTCTGTTTAAAACGGGCTGTGTGTCAGCCCTGTGATTGGTTGGTGACGTGTCCAGGTGTACCCCTCACCCAATGTCAGCTGGGATTGGCTCCAGCCCCCCGTGGCCCCCTAAGGATAAGCGGTTATAGATGATGGCTGGACTTCCTGTTTATTTACTGAGTACGGTAACCTCTGTAGGACAAACATTTACCACAATATTAACCATCTCCAGCTTCACCTGTCCAGCAGGTGGAGACGTTTACATCATGAACATACAAATAAAGGTTTCTGCGTCGCTGGTCAGTCCCATACAGCCTGAAATCTCACAATGCCTTGCAAACTGATAATAATCAATAATGCTGTGAAATCAGTTTTTTATGTATAAATCAAATGCTAGTTAGAAACCATCAGTTTCTATAGATCTTCTTCCCAGCTGAATGAATATCATTAGTTATGGCTGCATTCCATTTAGGTGAGTCAGTTCCAGGATCCTGTGTCATGTGTGCTCACTGATGTGGTTTACAAGGACCAAAATGGGTCTGATGTTTCTGTTTGTCTCATCAAAATGACTCTTCAATGTACTTTTACACATACAGTGTACTGTGTGCTGCTGCCCCTTGGTAGCCAAAAATCCAGTAATACACAAATGAAAACTCCAGTATGTGAGTATTACTGCTGTTTTAAGTACCATAATCATGATATTTATTGTTCATTGATAAATATTTTGTTCCGGTTTATTCATCCAGCTCTTCATTTTCAGTAATCAATAGGACTACACCTGATTCCACTGTGTTTAATCATTAAAACACGTCAACAATGAAGCAGACTGACCAATAATCAGATCAATAACAGATGACCTCTTCACTGAGGCAGCTGGTAGTTTATCAGTCAGCCAGCAGGAGGCAGCAGAGTCCAGCTGGCTGTTCAGGTTCATCAGAGGCTTCCAGGGGGTCTGAGGACGTGTCCTGAGGGTCCCTGAAGAAACTCTCCTCATCTCCTCTCTCCTCGTCTCCTCTCTCCCTGTCTCTGTGTGCAGTCCATGAAGCCAGAGGGCTGATGGGAGAATCCCAGAGGTCATGTGACTCGTATGTGAAGGTAAAGAAACTTTCAGGTGTTGTAGCAGTGTATTGATCAGAGCTTTAAACTGATAAACTGATAATAATAATGGAAGTTCTTATTGATATTTAGATTATAAAAGGTTTGGGATCCAGCTTCAGTCCACTCTGTGTGTGTGTGTGTGTGTGTGTGTGTGTGTAGCTGGCAGTGACCTCTGACCTCGACCGCAGCATCAGGATGACGACTCCAACTGTCCTGAACAACAAGAACCCTGAATACAACCACAACTTTATACTGTGAGACGCACACACACACACATAGTATGTCTGTATATATATGTGTGTATAGTATAGTGTTGTTGCAGCTCTACATTGAATCTGTGATGTTCTCACTGAGTGAAACTTTCAGTGTGTGTTTCAGGTGTATCAGTGATGACCTTGTCCTGAACAGGTTGTTGGTGTCAGTGTTCAGCAGGTCAGTGATGACATCAAAGCTGAAGCCCCGCCCCCTCTTTTCCTTAGTGTATTTACTCAGAAACAGCTGGAATTCTGTCTGGTGTAAACCAGCAGCTCACATCTGGTCCAGGATCAGGGTCCAAGTGGTCTAGATGTTGAGTCATATATACTTTTAATCTATTCATACATATCTTTAATGTGCTGTAAACAGCCGAGCAGTAAAACAGCTGATGAACTCCGGCTTTAATACGTCTCTGAGTTAAATGTTGTGAGTTTTCTTCTTCTCTGTTTCTGCTGCAAACAGCTGTGACTCACACTGCAGCAGGAAACAGTATTTCAAAATAAAAGTACTACTCTGGAAATTCACTAGACTTAAAAGTAAAGTTAGTTTTAATAAAAGAAGCTGTGACCATGACCACTCAGAAGGATTGTGCAGTCCACTTTTGGACTGCCACCCACCATTTAAGAACCACTGTTTTAAACAAACATGAGGTCGTTATGGCGCTCCAGTGGCTAAGACTTCTGGGCACTAACACACACCTGTGCACCTGTCTTTGTCTCTTCAGGTGCAGTCAGCTGATTGGCTGTATGAGTTTTGGGATTGTTTCTCTTGTCTCGTCCTCTAAGGTCAGTTTAAACCAATCAGCTGACAGAGAATCCTTCATCCTGATTGGCCTGGAGGGAGGGAGGGCCTTATTTTTCCTCACAAACACAAAACAGAACAACATGTGATCATGTGATGCTTCGTGCACGTACAGATACATTTCACCGCTTCAGCAGAAACACTGACGTGTGTTGATTGATTGATTAGTCGATCGATGAACTACGTGTTATTTTAGAATAAATGGATCATTTCCGGGTTTTGGACATTTGAAGACGACATCTTGTGCTTGAGGATTGTTTCCTGATGTTTTATTGATCAAACGACCAATTGATTAATCAAGACAATAACTGGCAGATGAATTAGTTGCATTAGTTGTTTACATTTAATGAATTCACAAAGACATTTGAACTTTTCAGTCGTTCAGGTTCCCTGTGGAGCTTCTGACCAACGTCCTGCTGTGGAGAAACGTTCTCATGAGTGGATCCACGTTTTGTTTCTGTCTCGTGCACGAGGACTCATGTGGAAACATGGACGTCAACAATACAGGATTCAGAGATATTTTTGATTTATTTATTTTTCAGGGACAATGCACATTGATCAACATCACTGTAAATGTGTCAGTGAGCTTTAAAACAACGTGAAAACATGAAGCAGCTGAACAGAATCAAAAGCTCAGAGCAGTAATGCAGCGACATGTTGGGATTCATATAAATCTGAGTTCAACAGACAGTTCAATCATGACAACAGAGTCACCCAACACGGCAGCTCACATTATAAACTGATGGACAATGAGAGTCTTTATATCGTGTATTTAATGGACAGATGTTTCACACTGTAAAGACTGTCCTCTGTGTCCTCTGATCCACAACATTTCTCTGAAATATGAATGTGGTAAATGAGGAGCTAATAGTTTATTATATGAAAGAAACATTGTGAAATATGCAGGAAGTGTATTACAGTGATGGAAGCAGACATTTCAGCTTGTTTATATATTTCACGTTTCACTTTTCTGTGAAACATGTTTGTTGGAGCTCAAAGAGTCTCACTGAATGTAAACAGAAACTCCGCAGGGAGCTTTATTTATATGATGGCCCCGCCCCCTCTGTGTTGGCAGCTTGTCACTGGTTGGTTCTACTTGCTGGGGGAGGAGTTTGGGCGGAGCAAACACCTGAGAGTGACATCACAGCAGAACAAACCAACGAGGAAGCGAGAGGACGTACCAACACACTGTGGTGAGTAAGGCTATCTGATGATGCTGCAGTGTGATTGGCTGAATGAAGAACTGTCATGTGACCCTGCTCACAGCTGACTGGTTAATTCGGAGTTAACAGGTCCTAACCAGCTTCATGATAGCTGATGTCATCAGTCTCCCAGCGAGTGAAAAGAACTACACAAACAACTACAAACTGCTGACAAAATGGCTGCGTAGTGACATCACTGTTATTCTGTATTTCCTCTTATCTACGTCACGAATCAGATACGAACATTTAGCAACTTTCTGGAAAGGGTTAGCCTAATACCCTAATATCTAAACAACCCTCATCCTGGCATTTCCAACCCTCTCTATATTTACCCACAAACCACCTCTCTCTCTCTCTGTCTCTCTCTCTGTCTCTCTCTCTCGCCTTCTCTGTCTCTCTCTCTCTGTCTCTCTCTGAGTGCATGCTGGGAGTGTGAGTTGGCTGTGAGTGCGTCTCCTTTGGAGTGAGTGTATTTCTTTCTTTTTTCTTTCTTTCTATCTTTTTGTGACGATGTGTTAATATTTGTGGTTTTGGGTGGTGATAGTTTGGTACACAGCGGGGTCAGGGGGGTGTTGTGTTAGCTCAGCCAGCGCGTGCTGGTTGGCGTCTTGTGTGTCGGTATAGAGTTCACCAACCTGACACGGAGACATGGTTTTAAGATCGCCGCTTCTTTCCCGTGCTCCGTGGAGGAGTGCAGTTTGGCGGTGGGGAATGTTGTCGGCTGTGACAGCGTGAAGTCTGCCGCTCGGATGAACAGTGTGGTTGTGATTTTTGTGGATGAAGTTGAGAAAGCAAACAAAGTAGTTGAGAGCGGAGTCGTGATCAACGACACGTTCGTACCAGTGTTGCCTCTGACTACGCCAGCCAAGAGGGTGACGGTCTCTAACATACCGCCCTTCATCAGTGACGGTCTGCTGGTTAAAGAGCTGTCCAGGTTCGGGAAGATAGTCTCCCCGTTCAGAAAGCTGTCGTCGGGCTGCAAGTCGCCGCTCTTGCGGCATGTTGTGTCTCACAGACGACAAGTCAGCATGATTCTGACTAAGAAGGATGAAGAATTAAAGCTGACTTTCAAAGTGAATGTTGATAACTTTGACTATGTTGTTTTTGTAACATCCGAAACGTCTAAGTGCTTTGGTTGTGGCAATGAGGGCCATGTATTAAGAGCCTGTCCTAACAGAGCTGCTGCTGCTGATGGAGGAGAAGAGGCGGGAGGGCAGACTCAGGGTCCACAGAACCTCAAGTTCAGAATCAGAATCAGAAACGTGCTGAGCCAGAAAAAGAAAACCAGACTAACAGAGAAAAGGAAACAGAAAAGAGCAGTCAGGATACAGCAGAAACAAGTGAGGACAGAGGTGAACACAGTTCAGACACACAGCAGGAAGCTGTGACACCAACAGATGGGACTGAAAATGACAGTGTGACGGAATTAATGGAGGAGGAGACAAGTGTTAAAAATCTTAGTGTTAAAAGAAAACAAAACCCTGATGATAAAGGCTCCTAACAGAAAAAGGGAGCAGCCAGTGAGGCCACAGGGAACCAGGAAGTGGACCAGGCGTCCTCAGGCTCTGAGGCTGATATGGATGAGCAGGGTGCAGAGGACAGTGAACCCCAGACCTGTGATGAAGGACCAAAAAGTATAAAAAGCAGAGAAAGACCATACAGTGTAGGGAAAATAAAACTGTTTCTGCAGTCGACAAAGAACATGAGGGGAGTGAAGGTGGAGGATTACTTTGCAGATAAAGAGTGTTTTTTTGTTTCTGCACGATCACACATGTACAACAAGAAGAAAGCAGGCTTCACTGACCAGGAAATATACAGACTGAAGAAGATATGCCTGAAAGTCAAGCAAGATGATGATGATGCTGAGACAGTCTAAGACACTATGTCTTATTTTTCATTTATTAGTATTGTTTTTCCTTCTCTCACATTTCATGAGTGACTTCAGAGTTGTAACACTTAACCTCAGCGGAGCCAGAGATATGAGGAAGAGGGCGAGTTTATTCGAACTGCTGAAGCTGAAACACTCAAATGTGACTTTTCTCCAAGAAACACACAGTGACGTTTCAGTTGAGACTGAGTGGGAGAGGGAATGGGTTGGGCAGGTCATCCTGAGTCACCTGAGTACGAACAGTGGAGGAGTGGCTGTTCTGTTCTCCAGAGACTTTCTACCACAGTCTTTTAGTGTCGAAGAGGTGATAAAAGGCAGACTGCTGGTAGTTACAGCACTTTTTGAGCATTATAGTGTTGTTCTTGATAAATGTATATGCTCCCACCTCAGGACCTGAAAGAGTTAATTTTTTAAATGAAATCGGTATAATTTTGAATAACTGTTCTTGTGAAGAAATGTTGTTTTTAGGAGGAGATTTTAATTGTACAGTGAATGATGCAGCAGATAGAAACCACCTTGAGCCTCATGCTGCCTCAAAACATGCAATGACTCAGTTAATAGAGACTCAGAGTTTGGTGGATATATGGAGGGAACTGCATCACAAGGAAAGGCAATATACATGGCTGCACAGCAGGGACAGCACCATCTCTGTGGCTCGACTGGACAGACTCTATTGTTTTAAGCATCATTTCAGTACGGTCAAAGGGTGCAGGATAGTTCCTGTAGGTTTTACGGATCATTCAATGGTTATTGGTAATGTTTTTGTTCCAAATATTAAACATAAGAGTGTATATTGGCATTTTAACACCGCCTTGCTTATGGACGTTCATTTTAAAGAAACTTTTGTTTTCTTTTGGGAATGGTGGGATTATGGAAAGGTTGAAATCAGGCAACTGTGCCAGCAATACACTCTCGATGTCACTCGTAACATTATAAGATCTATGAATGACTTGGAGATGGAAATAGTGGATATACAAAGTTCTGTAGAGTCCACAGGAAATCGAGGTCAAATTGAGATCCTCAAGTCTAAAAGAGCCTCACTGGCCGACCTACTGGGCACCAGAGCGCAGGGAGCGTTGTTCCGGTCTCGTTTCCAGAGTGCTGCTCTGATGGACTCTCCATCTAAGTTCTTCTTTGGCTTAGAGAAGAAAAATGGACAGAGCAGGCTGATCCATGGCCTGCACTCTGAAACAGGACAGCTGTTGACTAACTCTACTGCTGTAAGACAGAGAGCGGTGAACTTCTACAGTCAGCTGTATGCCAGTGAGTATGAAGAGGATGACGTGGGCTTTGACTCTTTCTGCAGTAATCTCTCTAAGCTTCCAGTAGAAGTTAATGTAGAAATAGAAGGTCCTCTGCTCCCTGAAGAACTGTGTACAGCTCTGCAGAGTATGGAGGGGGGAAGAGCCCCGGGGATTGATGGACTTCCGGTGGAGTTCTATAAAACCTTCTGGACTGAGCTGCGTGAAGACATTTTAAGTGTCTTTAATGAGAGTTTTCATGACATGTCATTGCCACAGAGCTGCAGGAGAGCAGTTGTTACTCTGATACCAAAAAAAGGTGACCTTCAGGATATTAAGAACTGGCGACCTGTCTCTCTCCTGTGTGCTGATTATAAACTGCTGTCCAAGACCTTGGCCAACAGGCTGAGAAAGGTGATGACGCACATCATCCATCGAGACCAAACATACTGTGTGCCTGGTAGGTCGATCTTTGATAATATATCACTAATCAGAGATATTTTGGAGGTCTCTAGCTCGTTGGGAATAGAAACTGGTCTCTTGTCGTTGGATCAGGAAAAGGCTTTTGACCGGGTTGAGCACCACTACCTGTGGAAGCTCATGGAAAGGTTTGGCCTTTCCATGAGCCAATCAAAGTAATGTATGAGGACACTGTGATTGACTGGCGACCAGTCCTGGGTGTACCCCGCCTCTCGCCCAATGTCAGCTGGGATAGGCTCCAGCCCCCCGCGACCCTCTAAGAGGATAAGCAGTATAGACAATGGATGGATGGATGGATGGATGTATGAGGACATTGAGAGTGTGTTGAAAATCAATGGAGGATTAAGTAGACCTTTTAAAGTGTGTAGAGGTGTATGGCAGGGCTGTTCTATGTCAGGAATGCTGTATGCAATTTCAATAGAACCACTGTTACATAAAATACGCTCTTGTATAGATGGTCTGTTTTTATCTGATTTTAATACAAAGTACGTTGTATCGGCTTATGCTGGCGATCTTATTGTAGTTATTACAAAACAAGAAGAAATTGACGAACTAGGAAAAATTGCGACTAATTTTGGGAAAATTTCAGCAGCAAAAAGTAAATTGGGGAAAAAGTTAGGCTTGTACGACTGGATGGATTGCCTTTGTTTTACCAGGGACTTTTTAAAGCATGGAACCTTTTTAAATGGAGTCGTCTGGAGCCTACAGCCTCTCTGTTCTGGCTTTTGGAAGAACCCTTGATACATGGATCCAGACTGGATGTACAGAACAAGACTGCCCCTGGCCTCACCCGCAGGCTGTGTGACACTGGGAATATCAAGCTGAGACATATAGTGGATGCTGCAGGTCCTGGGTTTGAGAGTACAGAGACAGTGGCATCTTTACTTGGTTTCAGGTCTCATCGCTACACCAGAGACATTCTGAATCTGTGGATTAAGACACTGACCAAAGAAGAACTGGAAATGCTGCAGGATTATAATGCCGGCATAGAAATTCCAGATCAAGGTGATCCTTTTCCTGAGCTGGGCTTTGCTATAAGTTTGAATGGACTTATAGGAGGATTACTTGAATTTAAATATGCTGAGAGTTCATATTTATACATGTCAACTGGAAAAATAATATATAGATATTGTGTAAAGGCCTCAAACAAAGTGAAACTGAATGTGAGACAGGACACAGTGTGGAGAGATGCATTGAATGTTTGTAAAAATGTTACACCAGTATGGAGGGTTCTTTATAAAGCTCCCTTACATAAGAGATCAGGTGATCTTCAGTGGAGGATCTTGCATGGAGCCTTAGCTGTTAATGTCTTTGTAGCAAAGATGAACCCAGCTGTCTCCAGTAAATGTCCTTTCTGTGAAAGGCCAGAAACAGTGTTTCATTGCTTCTCAGAATGTAAAAGGCTTGAACCTTTGTTTGAACTGTTAGAAGTTTTGTTCAGGAAGTTTGACTGTAAATGGTCCATAACCACTTTCATCTTTGGTGCTGGGTACAACAAGAAGAATGCAAAGAAATGGCAACTGGTTAATTTTGTGGTAGGAGAAGCAAAGCTGTCTATATATAAGAGCAGAAAAAGCAAAATAGAAGATGCTTCTTGTGTTGAGTTGGTTCCTCTTTTTGTGGCATTAGTGAAAGCCAGAGTGTGGCTGGATTTTAGATTTCATATGGCCATGAACAGTCTAACTGAGTTCATGACAATGTGGTGTTACGATAATATCCTCTGCTCAGTGATGGAGGACACATTATGTTTCAGTCCTGTGTTTGCATGAAATATTTGTGTTTTGTTGAAAAGTTGTTTATTGATGTTTTAACTGGAATGAAGTATTTATGATATCAGTGTTAATAAAGGTTTTTTTTAAAAAATCAAAAAATCTCTGTCTCTCTCTCTCTGTCTCTCTCTCTCTCTCTGTCTCTGTCTCTCTTTCTGTCTCTGTCTCTCTTTCTCTGTCTCTCTCTCTGTCTCTCTGTCTCTCTGAGTGAATGGTGGAGTGAGTGAAGCGTGGAGTTGTCAGGAGTTTCGGCGTGAGTGTAGTTTCTCTTTTTTTCGCTATTTTTGTGTCTTTTTTTTTTTTGTCTTTCTTTCCTTTGCTACAGTTTACTGACAGGTGTACCTGTAGTTCAGGTGTGTTTTGGGCCTGATAGCAGGGCTACCGGCTCAGTTTGGGCAGTATGCCCGTGGTGGAGGCCGCGGCCGAGTTTGAGAAGCTGACACGCCGTCATGCTGTCAAACTGGTGCCGGTGGTCAGCTGTTCGGTGGAGGAGGTCTCCTTAGCGGTGGGAGAGGTGGTGGGATACAGCAGCGTGAAGTCTGCCTCCTGTATGAACGGAGCGGTGGTGATCTTTCTGGACAGTCCGGAGAAAGTCAGTGATGTGGTGGTGTCAGGTGTGGTCATCCAGGACAGCTTCACTCCTGTTCACCCGCTGGTTAATCCGGTCAGAAAGATCACCATCTCCAACGTGCCCCCGTTCATCAGAAACGAGGCTCTGGCTAAAGAGCTGTCCCGGTTCGGTCAGCTGGTCTCCCTGATTAAAATGCTGTCTCTGGGCTCTAAATCCCCCCTGCTGAAACACGTCGTATGTCACCGCAGACAGGTGTTCATGGTGCTAAAAGAAAACAGCGATGAACTTAATCTGTCCTTTAATTTTAAAGTAGACGGTTTCAGCTACATGGTTTTCGCCACGTCGGAGACCATGAAATGTTTTGGTTGTGGTGCAGAGGGACATCTGATCCGCCCACTCTGGCGGCGGTGACCCCTCTGCGTGCTCGGGTGGGGAGTTGTCGGTAAAAAGCAGAGATCAGCTGCAGAGAAAGGACAGCGTGCAGGCTGATGGAGAAAAACAAAAAGAAATAATTGATGAAGTGAAACAGACTGAGTGTGTGAACAGTGAAAAGCCTCATGATGATCTCTCACTGTGTGAGGAACAGTTCTTTGATGATGAAGACATGTCAGATGATGAGTTACTGAAACTGTCACAAAAGAGGAAAAACACGGAACCTGTCCAAAAAAATGTAAAAGCCTCTAAAATCATTAAAGGGAGCAAAGCTGGTAAATTCCCAGCAGAGTCAGAGAGCGAGTCCTTACTGACCCAGGAGAAGCAGAGTCTCTACTCTCCTGCAGACATTAAGAAGTTCCTGCAGGGAACAAAAGGCACCAGGCAGCTCAAAGTAGAAGATCACTTCTCTGATTTGAAGCTTTTCTTTGAATCAGCGAGGCCTCAGGAACCTCAGGAAATGTTGGAGAGTTTGTCCTTACAGAGCAGGAAATCTATCGTTTAAAAAAACTGATTGTCAAAGTAAGAGCACAAATCCTAACAGATAATGATGATTCTTAAACAAAGGGTCTGGTTTCTCTCTTTCCTCTTGGTCTGCTTTTATATTGTTGTGTTTTTATCCACCTTCCCTGTCTCTATGTGTGATTTTAAACTGGGCACTTTAAACTTAAATGGAGCAAGGGATGATGGGAAAAGAGCTTCCTTTTTTAAGTTGATGAAGCTGAAGAAGGTGGATGTAATGCTGATTCAGGAAACACACAGCGATGCAGAAAATGAGATTGACTGGAGGAGGGGGTGGGATGGAGAGGTCATCCTGAGCCACAGGTCCAGCTGTAGTGGAGGAGTGGGGGTGGTCTTCTCAAGAAGTTTTATCTCTGTTCTTAACCCTGTTGTTTCTAGCAAATGTCCGTTCTGTGAACGCCACGAGACTGTCTACCATGTTTTTACTGAGTGCGAGAGACTCACGGAGCTCTTCACTCTTTTAACATTGGTTTTTAGTCTCTTTGGGGTGGTTTTTACTAAGCGGGTTTTTATCATGGGAGCGGGCTACAACAAAACAAATAAAGAAAAGTGGCAGCTCCTGAACTTCCTCACAGGAGAGGCAAAGATGGCCATCTACGTGAGCAGAAAGAACAGGGTGGAGAACAGAGAGGGACAGGATGCCAAGTCAGTCTGGCTCTGCAACAT
>SEMN01001741.1:17500-30100 GCA_005408345.1 Macquaria australasica
TATGTTATTGGAGAACATTAGTTGGCTTATTATTTGCATTTTGATGAATTAGTTTCTGGTCTGATCTTTTGACTGTTGCATCAGTTTTCTGATACGTATCTATAATTTTTTTACATCTTTATTTTATAGATTTCAGTTGATTAGTTGGTCAGAGATTATGTAAATGAGCCAGAGTTGTCTTCAACAACTAATTTTCCCAAGCTGTTAACTAGCTAACATGCTCACATTATTGACATAGCAACCAATCAGATCAGTGATGTAATGATCAAAAACACACACACACACACTCTGTGGTTGTGTGTGTTTTACTGTTTTTCTATAAAGACTCATCAAAGATTCATAGGTGATGAATTATAGAGTGAAGCTGCTTCTGCTGTTCACACAGTATGTATGCCACACACATGTTTGTGCTATACTCGCTGGACTCTCGCTGACATAACCCTAACCTATAATCAAATGTCCAACCCCAACTCAAACCCTGATTCTGAACCCTCAAACAGACATTTGAGGACATGAAGACCAGAGTAAATGTCCCCACTTTCAAGGTCTAAAACTCAGATTTGTCCTCACAAAGACAGAAATACCGGAGCACACACACAGACTCAGGAGGACAGTTCAGTTTGTCTGTCTGTCTCAGTGAACCAGTATCAGTGAGACGTGCTGCTGCAGTAAAAACATTAGTGATCAGCTCTGTAATATTCTACCTGTACAGGATCAGGTCTGTCAATGACACGTTAGTTACATATTGATCAGTTTCTGCAGATGTTTCTATGTGATGAAGAGATTGTGATTGTCATCCATCACTTGGTCTGAGATGTTCCTGAGGTAGAACGTGACTGAAGAGCCATCAGCTGTTCTGAAAGGTTCATTATGTCTTTATGTCTAGAATACTGGATTTGCTGCAGCCTCTTAATATTCCACATCATCCCGTTTTCACACACCAAATTCTATAAAATCTGATTTAATCTGATCATTTTTTACAGTGTAGAACATTGTGTTTCTCAGGACCAGGACCAGGTCTACAGTTCCAGTCTGTGTCGGACTAGCTTCAGTAAAAGATCCTGAATGACAGCGTTCACACGGGGGGGAGGGTGTGTGTGTTCAGGAAGTGTGTGTCTTATCGCCGGGATACATCCAGTGTTTTTGTGAGTCTGAGTGTGTGTGTGTGTTTCCTGCTATTCTTCTGTGTAGTCTGTCTGTTGGTCGCCCCCCCACTCACACACACATACACACACACACACACACACACACACACCCTGCTCTCTAACATCCAGTACGCTGTTGAACCTCTCACACACTGGTTCACCTGGACCAGATGGACCTGGGTTAGACCTGGTTCTGGTTTTGGAAGTTGTTTTGATTTGGTTTTGTGAAGTCTGGATTTGGATTAGACCTGATTCTTGTTCTCTGAAGTCTGAACCTGGAATCTATTTCTGTAAATCTGGACCTGGATTAGATCTGGTTTTATCTGTCTGGATCAAACTTTGTTCTGGTTCTCTAAATCTGGACTTGGATTAGATTTAGTTCTGTACAGTTTTTGTGTGACATCTGGATCAGGGTTAGATCTATTTCTGGTTCCGTGAATCTGGATTTTGATTAGACCTGGTACCTGATACTGAGTCAGACCTACGATTTTGTGAAGTCTGGACCTGGATTTGACCCTGCTGGAGGATCAGATGGACCGGTGGAGCTGCAGGATTTGAACCAACAACCTGACCTGCTGTCATGCACACGATCCACCGTCTGTGTCAAGTCTGCATTGGCCAGAATCTCCCGCAGGTCTGAGTCTGTTTTGATTTAAGTCTGTGAACAGATCTCTTCTTCATGTGTTTCTATTGAAGTGATGGAGTCCACAGTCCTCTGAAGTGAATCTGAAGCTTCAACAGTTCAGATCCTGTAAAGTTAAAGTCCCTCTTTATGTTTCTATCCTTCACTGCAGCTCAATACACCAGGGAAGCAACATTTTTGGGAGTAAATCTACTTTAATACATTCTAAATGTCAGTGGATCTCTGGTTTTTAGAACATTTATACAAAGTGAGATCTTCTTTACTTCAAACTCTGCTGGAGGTTCAGAACTTGCTTTAAGAATTGAAGCAGCTTCTCAGTCTGATAGACAGTAGGGCTGCGTTCAGCAGAGTTCAGTAGAACCCAGTAGAACCCAGTAGAGTTTGTTGATCTGAGTCCAGTGTTTATCAGTGAAATCAGTCCACAGATTTGTTGCAGTACTGCATTTGCCCATCACTTTTCTCCTACAAAGATGTCATAAAATCAGCAGTTTTTTTTAATGGAGTCTGGTATGACAGATGATTTCTGGTGATGTTCACTGACAGCATCTGATCTCAAGGCCAAACAACAAACACAAACACAGTTCATGTGGAAACAAAACGGCAGGAAACAAGCGTCTATTATGATTGGCTACACAGTGTGATGTCACTACTGGCCGTTTGTTACTTCCTGTCAAAACCTCCAGAGTTTCCTGTGTGTGTGTGTGTTTCTAGTCCAGCAGGTCAGATAAATGTTTAATATCTTCATGTTTAAACCAGCTGCACTTCACGTGTGTGTGTGTGTGTGTGTGTGTGTGTGTGTGTGTGTGTGTGTGTGTGTGTTTGTGTGTGTGTGTGTGTGTGTGTGTGTGTGTGTGTGTGGTCGATCAATAATTCACACACAGATTAAAATTGAATGATTTTACAGAAAAACTGCATCTGACAGGAGAGAGAGTGTGTGTGTGTGTCTGAACAGGCGGAGCTCCTCCATGTTGTCCATCGCTACGCAAACACAAACTTTAACTCTTCATGTTGATGATGTGTTTTCAGATTTGACTGATTTCCTTTTAGGAGAAAACTCACTGTAAAACAATATAGATTTATTTATTTTAACCTGAAAAAACCTGCAGAGGAGTTGTTATTTCTTCAGCCCTGACTAGTGCCTGCAGGCCTCCTCACGCTGCAGCTTGTTTATAGTCTAAGAGGCTAAACCCAGGGCAAAGAAAGTGTTCCTATCATTCACTGCTGCTCATTAGGCTTGTTTTTCTGAGCCCACAGTATTGACTGAAGGAGACTTAGAGAAGGGAATCATCATTTCTCTTTAAACGTCCTGTGGAGAGTTAAAGGAGCAGTGCAACTTTTCTGCCGCTCCTCCTGTTCTTCTCTTGTTCAAAGACCAGGAGCACGGGAAACTGCTAGCCTGGCTAATAATCAATATTATAATATGATATTATAATCATATTACAATATAATATGATTATAATAAGAGTCTTTACGAGACGGGTTTAATAAAAGAACCAGAGAAGTGAAACACAGTGATGGCATGAGTGAAGAACATCAACCAACAAACTAAAAGCAGTTTTTGAATGGTGAGAAGCTCCATCAAACCACCACCTTCCACCTGAAGCAGGACCAGGAAATGGAACCAGGACCAGGAAACTGAACATGGTCAAACAGTTGTATGATGTCTTCTGTGGCCTGATGATGTCACTGTGTGGAAGAAACACAGAGGTTTGTTTCCTGTCCATCATTGTGTTGAATGTCAGCTGACTCTGTGGACATGTGAACTGGATTGATCCTGCAGAGAAACACAAACACTGAGAGTCTCAGTCCTCTTTAAAGACCTCCTCCCTGGTGTTTCTCCTCAAACCCTGCAGGAGTTTTAATATCAGCCTGTCAGTCTGAACTCGGGGACATTTAACTTCCTTTGTGCAGAGAAAACTCTCAGGAGGAGTCGACCTTTCCTCTGGTCTGTCGTATTTACAGAGTCATGGAAACAGCTCAGAGACCAGGACCCAGACAGACCTCCAGTCTAGATTTGACAGAGACTTCTCGACTCTGTCAACATGAGTAAAGACCAGCAAAGTCAGGACATAGCGCCCCCTACAGGCTGTAACCTGCACTACAACACATGAAGTGACAGAACAACAGTAACTTTATTTGTTAGAAACCCCATGACAACAACCAAAGTTCACAAACCAGCACAAGAGAATAAAACCTGATCAAAGGATCTGGTTTGAAGGCAGTTTAAACATGTGAAGCAGATTGATAATATAAATGATATATAAATGAGGGAATATCTTGTGGAGGAGTGGTGTTCATCCCTCCAGTAGAGTTCCACAGACTTTACTGAAGCTGTTCATCCATATATACTATTATATACACACACTGATTAGCCATAACATTATGACCACCTGCCTAATATTGTGTAGGTCCCTCTTTTGCCGCCAAAACAACCCTGACTCGTCGAGGCATGGACTCCACTAGACCTCTGAAGGTGTGCTGTGGTATCTGACATCAAGACGTTAGCAGCAGATCCTTTTAAGTCCTGTAAGTTGCGAGGTGGGGCCTCCATGGATCTGACTTGTTTGTCCAGCACATCCCACAGATGCTCCATTGGATTGAGATCTGGGGAATTTGGAGGCCAAGTCAACATCTTGAACTCGTTGTCGTGTTCCTCAAACCATTCCTGAACCATTTTTGGCAGGGAGCATTATCCTGCTGAAAGAAGCCGCTGCCATTAGGGAATACCGTTTCCATGAAGGGGTGTACTTGGTCCATATATGTATATATGTATATATACATATATGTATATCTTTGGCTCAAAAGTATGTGACAAAGAGGGAGACCACACATAGTCTGCAAGGAATAATAAACATTTTAATGAAGTAAATAATACAAAGGGAATGTCTGTCAGTAGGTCAGTATGTATGCAGTGCCTGTGTGCATGGTGAAGCATGTATGAGTGTGAAACATAAAAATACAAAGGACAAATGTCAGTCAGCCAGCCAGGGAAAAGAGAGTAAGATGATCTTTCAGGTCTGATTTATAGCCTCCTGAGCCCAGCCTGCTCAGGTGTGCTGCATCCCTAACAAGGTTGCAGCTCCACCCATGAATTTCCTGAAGAGAAAAGGAAAGACACAGCCAAAAAGGAAGGACAAGAAGGTGCCAACCCCGAGGCCATCACACTCCCCCCATAAGACAGGGTTTCCACCCTGGACCTTAAAGTGCATTACCCTAAGTACCTTATAAACTAACTTTAGTGTTAATGAGATGTGCTTGGCCTAAACACAACCCCCTTACCAAACACCTTTCACAACTTGTCACTCCTCCCGTCTTCAGACTCAACATCTCCAACCTCAGCAGCCTTAACGCCTAGGAGCAGTTTAAGAGGAAGGGAAACTGAGGCTGCAAAGACAGTGTAGAAACTATCTTATTAGTCAAGTTAGTTAGTGTTACAAAGGTGCACGGGACAAGGCATCTGCCATAATATTATCTTTGCCCTTAATATGCCGGATGTCCAAATTGTAAGGTTGCAAAAACAGAGCCCACCGCATGAGCCTCTGATTTGGGTTCTGAAGAGAGTTAAAAAATGTGAGTGGGTTATGGTCATTAAATACTACGACTGGCAATCTGGAGTCAAGGTAGACCTGGAAGTGCCGCAAAGCCAAGATTAATGCCAACGCTTCTTTTTCTATTACTGAGTAATTCAGCTGGTAGGAGTTGAACTTCTTGGAAAAGAAGCCAACTGGACATTCAATACCTTGTTTGTCAGCTTGAACGAGTATGACACCTGCTCCAATATTACTTGCGTCCACATGAAGCTTGAAAGGCCAATCCCAACGGGGAGCTAACAGAATGGGAGCAGAACACAACAAAGCTTTAATGTTAACAAAAGCTTGCTGACATGAGGTCAACCAAATAAATTTTGATTTTGCCTTCAGCAACTTAGTCAGAGGAGCCACCACAGTTGAGAAGTTTCAGCAAAACCCATGGTAATAACCGACCAAACCCAGAAACCTCATTAGTTTCTTTTTAGTGGTGGGAACAGGAAACTTATCAATAGCTGCAACCTTGGCATAGACAGGCTGCACCTGATCCTGAGCCACAACCTTACCAAGATATGTCACTGTGGCTTTTGCAAACTCACATTTCGCTAAGTTTACAGTCAAATTTCCATCTGCTAGTCGTTCAAGCAAAGCATGAATACGACTTAGGTGATCCTCCCAGGTATTACTGTATATCACCACATCATCCAAATATACAGCACAGCCTTCAAGTCCATTAACGACCATATTTATTAGTCGCTGAAATGTAGCTGGTGCAGTACGTAAGCCAAAACCCATGACTGTATATGAGAACAGGCCAGCTGGTGTTATGAAAGCAGATATTTCCTTGGGGTTAATGGCACCTGCCAGTACCCCTTTAATAGATCAAACTTACTCACATACTTTGCTGCACCAACTTGGTCAATTCAGTCCTCAACACGAGGCAATGGATAGGAATCAGGACGTGTCACAGCATTTACTTTGAGAAAATCTGGACAACATTGTGGTGTCAGATTTTTTCAACAAGCAAATATGGAGAAGCCCAACTAGAAGAAGAAGGTACAGCAATCTGGTTATCAAGCATGTACTTAACTTCATCATCAATTATTTTTCCCTGTTCTTCAGAGACTCAATAGAATCGAGTGTGTGTGTGTGTGTGTATATATATATATATAATATTCCATACTGAGATGCTTCATGTTGGCTTTTCCTTTCATTTGTCACCCATCTGTATATACATACATACATAGAGTATATGTATGTATTGAGTTGGCAGTCTGTACTCACTGTGTTGTCTGCAGGTGAACGTTGTTCGGGGAAAAGATGGTTTTGGATTCACAATCTGCTCCGACTGTCCAGTCCGAGTCCAGGCTGTCGACTCTGGTGAGAAACTCTGACAACAAAACCATGTTCAACTGAAACCCGGTAAAAGTATCAAGTCACTATAAAGAGCTGAAACCTGATCAAATAATAATAAGACAAATAATAATGATAATTATTTTGGTAACATTCCACAGCTACACCTCTCTGAGTCTTACATGTGTTATGTGGACTCATGGGAGCTGTAGTTGAATGCTGTTATGAACTTTTCCGTCACCTGATTGGACAAAGTCATCAGTTGCTGGGCTGTCATTGGTCCAAACTGTAGTTCATGGTGACGGTTGTGGAAACATTAGAGTTTTTCCACATGTAAGTTACTAGGCTTGTTGGAGATGAACTGTGCCTCGCTTGTTAAGTGGACGAGATCAGACGGGAGCAGCAGGGGGCGGTGTGACAAACAGCAGCAGTCAAGTCAGTTTCCAGCAGCCTTCAAAGAATATACAGGAAGTCACAGAAATATCTACTTCCTGTTAGATCCACCTGTAGGCTACCTGTAGTCTGCAGATCACGGTCGGAGAGTTATGGCTGAAATAAACTTTATTATTATTCACATCAACCACACAAGATGTTTGTTAACAGATGAAACCGTCACTGCACAACATACAGCAACAATCCTGTGTTAAATATTACAATTACACAGAAAATTAGGATTTTCTACAAAACATGATGTTTGTGGTCAAAATTAAGAGCCAATCAGCTCCTCGATCAGGCGACAGCCAGGAGTTTCCCATCATACCCTGGGTCTTGCAGTTGGTGGAGAGCACCTGCAGCACCTGGCTCTAACAACTGCAGCCGCCTCGATCTTGTGAGGTTATCGTTGCCCATGTGTGCATGACGTCAGACCAAGTCGGGATCAAGTCGGACACAAATCTAACCGGCTGCATTTTGCGGCGATTGCCGGTGATCGATTCTGCGTAGGCCTGGCTTATCTCCAACGAGCCTATTGTGAGGAGAGAGTTTCACGATTTCAGGAGGTGCAGAGTCATGTGATCTCAATTTTCTCTGATTGGCTGAAGTTACACATTAATGACATCATACTGCTGAGTCTGCATCACTGGTCGTCTGTTTGTAGGAGGTCCGGCTCATCGGTCCGGTCTCTGTCAGGGAGACTCAGTCCTGCAGCTGAACGGACTTCCTGTAGAAACCTGGAAGTGTGTCGACCTGGCCCACGCCATCAGGTAACCCCGCCCCCTCACTGTCTGACTCACTACCTGTTCAGATTTTCATCTTATGTTTAGTTTGAACTTTATTTGGTGATCAAGGCATTGGGTCTCAGCAGCCCTCCGTACTGTCTGAAGGCAGATGAATGTGATCTCAGGTTAAACACACAGCCGCTTTAATGTTTACATTTAAAACCAATTAAAGTATGAAAAACATGTAGAGTTTTTTAGTACATTTCAAAAGTATTTTAGTCTAGAATTACTTTATTTAATTTGTTTAATTTTGGTTTCAAAACATTGTACTATGTTTAATTAATAATTTGATTTACATATGTTTAGTTTTAGTTTTACTTTTTTATTGACTGATTAACTTTGATGTTTTTATATCAACATTAAAAATGTGTCTGTGTGTTCAGGAGTTGTCCGTCTCAGATCGTGCTGGTGGTGTGGAGAGGTTTACCTGAGCTCAGGTCAGGATGTGAAGCTTTGCTCCGCCCACCAACAAACACGGTGAGTCTTCAGAAAAACAGTCTGACACCTGCTGGTCAGAACAGGAACTGACAGTGGGGTCTCAAGTACTGCACTTATGTACAAATATGAGGTACTTGTACTTTACGTGAGTATTTAATTTTATTTAAAGTTCAACAGATGGACTAATCTTATGCTAAGCTAATGTCCGTGTGTCTCCTCCCTCTTCTCTGTTTCCTAGACGACAGACAGGAAGCTGCTACCTCACCCCACCCACAGTAAACATGGCAACAGATGGGGTCAGAGGTCAGGGGTCAGGTCCAGTTTAGGGGCTCTGGGTTCTCTGTGGAGGGACAGGAAGGAGGACCGGGAAGGGGAGGAGGAGGAAGAACAGGAAGTGACTGAGTACTCACCTCGCACCACCACACTCAAAGGCACCCACGTGACATCATCACGTGGAGACAATTATATCATCCTGTCACCTGTCAATCCAGGAGGACAGGTGAGTCTGAGGAGGCAGGGTCTGCAGCTGTGTCAAGGTTCTCACCTCTGGATCCACCAGAACCCCCCTGATTTCACCTGTAACAGAACCTTTTACCTGAACCAGAACATTTTATCTGAACCACCACCTTTCACTTGTTACGGAACCCTTTACCTGAACCAGATCTTTTTACGTGATACCTGATACAGAACCTTTCAAGAACCATCATTTCGATTTTGTTTTGATACAAGTTAGAACCCAAGACCATGAAACATAATCTGGAACCTTTTACTTGACACAGAACATAACTGATGACCTTTCTTCTTTCTTAGAACATAACCTAGAACCTTCCTAGAACCTTCCACCCGAACTCTAACATTACTGACATTTCTTCTTATAACATTGATAATCACGTTTCTCCTGAATCAGAACCGAACATAAAACCTTTCACCTTACATTGAACTCGATGCAGAACCTTTCAGCTGACCTGGAAGATTACTGATAATCTAGAATCTTTTACCTGAAATAGAACATAATTTTTAACCTTTCTCCTGATGAAGAACCTCACCTTAAATATTTCACCTGAACTAGAACCTATCTTAGATGCTAAGCTAATCTAACCAAGAGCCCACTGAGAACTCACAGCCTGTAGCATAGAATCTAACCTTGGCAACTTTACCCTCACCAAGAGTCCTGAAGCATACCTAGAACTTACATAGCAAACACTATCAGTCAGATAGAAAAGTCGTCAGTATGTTGTTTGTTTAACACACTTTAACACAGTGTTGTGTGAAGAACTGTTAGTGTATAAAGTAATAACAATGTTCTGATGTAATGGAAAAACGTTCTCTATCTGTTCTCTCTCTGTGTTTCAGCTGCTGCAGCCAGTTTATCATGACAGGAATGGAGCGATCGGTACAACATCCACACTGAATATTGATCATCCATTCTGAGTATTGATACATTTATTGATTATAAACTGATATTACCTATATCATTGATCCCCAGGGCGTCTGTATCAGACTCACCCCAGCAGAGGTCAGAACCTCCTCCACGACCCTCAACCCGGGTTGTCACAGCAGCTGTTCACTGGTCACACCTCCACCCTGCCCCTGCCTCCCACCACCTCCTCTTCATCAGCCCTGCCCAGTAATTATGGCAACTACCAGAACTGCACCATCGTCCAATCACATCTGCCCTGCTCCACCTATGGAACCTACGTCACCCTGGCACCCAGAACCCTCATCTTCCCCATCTTTGTTCAGGTCAAAATCTAAAACCTTTAACTTGAACGAAATCCCAGAACCAAAGAACCTCATCTTTCCCATCCTTATCTGGGTCAGAACCTAAAACAATCCCAAACCAATCCAGACCCTTGCATATGAACTAGAACACAAGCTAGAACCTTTAACCTGACACAGAACCCAGAACCAATCCCAGACCCTTATACCTAACCTAGAACACAAGCTAGATCCTTTAACCTGACCCACAACCCAGATACAAACCAAAACCATTATATCTAACCCAGAACAAAATCCATAATGTTAAACCCAAAGACCCTCTTCTTCCCCATTTTTGTCCAGGTCAAAACCAAGAACATTTAACCTGACCTAAAGAGCAAAATATTGAAACTGAAGACCCTCATTGAGCCTCAAACCCTAGAACATTTTATCTAATGTAGAATATAAGTCAGAGCCTAACCTTTGCCCTTACATGGAACCTATTCTAAAATCTTTGTTTCTCCCTCTTACCTGAGTTATAAGGTATAATTATAAGGTAACATGGAGCTTAAAAACAAATGATTAGAACTGAAGACCCTCATTGAGGATCAGGGTAACTTTCTAAGATCAATGTTAGAACCAAAGACCATCATCTTCCCCATCTTTGTCCAGGTCAGAACCTAGATTCACAAGAACCTTTCACCTGATCAATAACATAATATAAAACATTTAACCTGACTCAGAACCCAGAACAAAATATAAGACCTGAAGACTTTTACTGGCCTGTAAACTTGATTCACAATGTTACAGCCAAGTCCTCACCATCTTCACCCAGGTCAAATGCCAGAACCTAATCCAGAATCTATTACTTATCCCTTAACCTTTATTGAACCTATAGACATTTAACCTTACCCCGATCCACAATGTTAGAACCAAAAATAACTGTAATTGTAATTGTAACACTATTGTGATCCAGGTCAGAACCAGCTATAACCATTATTCTGACTCAGAACCCAGAATAAAATATTCTGTCCAGGTCCAAATATCTTCGTCCAGGTCAGAACCTTACCCAGAACCAATCCAAAATCCTTACAACTAACCTGGACCATTTCTGTCCTGGTCAGAACCCAGAACCTTTAACCTGACCAAGAACTAATCTGAGACTCTTATACCTAACCTAGTACATCTTTGTCAAGGTCAGAACCCAGAGCCAATCTCGGAACCTTTCTAGAACAAATTTTAGAATCTTAAACCTGACCTAGAACCCAGAGCAAAATATTAGAACTGGAGCTCCTTATTGAGCTTGGAACATAAACTTGATCCGCAATGTTGGAACCAAAAACTATGATTGTCACCACCTTTGTCCAGGTCAGAACTTAGAAACATTAGAACCCCATTAGAACCCTGATCCTTCCTTCCTGTGTGTTCAAGTTTTAAGTTTGAGCTCATGTTGTTATTCATCTGTGTTGTTTATTGGAACAAAAATACTGTAATTCATTATGTTGGCATTTGCTGCTGGATTGTTGTTTGTTCTTTACTTCTGTTTTCTTGTTGTTGGTAACGTGTGTCCATGTTGTTGTTGTTGTTTTCAGCCTCTGGATCTGTGCAGCCCAGACAGAACCCTGCTGATGTCAGAGGAAATGGTTCTACACCAGGCTGACCTGCTGCCAGCAAAGGTAACTGTCTTTGGACTGTTGGTTGGACAAACCAAGATGTGAAGACATCACATTGGACATTTTTATTGTTTTCTGACATTTCACAGGCTAAATGATTAATCGAGAAAATAATTGGCACATTAAATGATAATGACAATAATTGTTAGTTGAAACCCTACTGCAAATATACTGCTGTTAATAGTAACACCAACACTACTGCCAAGGTAACCAGTACTGCAAAAATACTGCAAACATACTGTAAATACTGCTCTTGGAACAGTACTACTAATATTACTGCAAAGGTAATAGACAAATAGTCTGTGGCAGAGTTTTGTCTGATGATTTTTGATTGTTTCTACATCCCAATATTTTAGTCTCATGAGAGAAACGTTTGTTTAGGAGAAAAGAAAAAGATGTCAGAGAGTCTGCAGACTGAACCTGATCCTGAAGGACATAACAACCTCTGAACCAGGATCAGTTTCATACTAATGGATTATACTGCTGACACACACAAACACACACACACAGCTGTTTCTGGGAATCTGCTGCGTTTTAGTATCATGTTTTCAGTAAAAGTGAAGATCAAGAGGAAAGCAGAGACGTCTGTCTGCTGTCAGTTAGACGCTTACACAGGACGTTATCAGAGGTCAGAGGTCTAAGTGACATCAACCTAACATTTCTCAGATTGTAAACTGAAACTCTGAATGCTTCCATGTTTCAATTCAATTCAGTTCAGTTTTATTTATATAGCGCCATATCATAACAAAGTTATCTCAGGGCACGTTTTCGAATAGAGCAAGTCTAGACTGACTCTTTATATTTACAGAGACCCAACAGTTCCCACCATGAGCAAGCACTATGCGACAGTGGCAAGGAAAAACTCCCTTTTAACAGGTAGAAACCTTGAGCAGAACCAGGCTCAAG
>SEMN01001742.1:0-30088 GCA_005408345.1 Macquaria australasica
TAGGATTTAAACCAGCTTAGTGCAGTACCTTTAATGCCAATTAAATGTTCTAGTCTCTGTAATAGAATGTGATGGTCAATGGTGTCGAATGCAGCACTAAGATCTAGTAAGACAAGTACAGAGACAAGTCCTTTGTCGGACGCAATTAGAAGGTCATTTGTAACTTTCACCAGTGCTGTCTCTGTGCTATGATGCACTCTAAATCCTGACTGAAAATCCTCAAACAGCTTGTTGTTGTGTAGAGAGTCACACAACTGATTGGCGACTGCTTTCTCAAGGACCTTAGAGAGAAAAGGAGGGTTAGATATAGGTCTATAATTAGACAAAATCCCTGGATCAAGAGTGGGCTTTTTAAGAAGAGGCTTAATTACAGCTACTTTAAAGGACTGTGGCACATAGCCTTTAAATAGGGACAGATTGATCATATCTAGTACATAAGTGCTAACTAAGGGTAAAATTTCTTTAAGCAGCCTAGTTGGGACGGGGTCTAAAAGACACGTTGATGGCTTAGATGAGGAAATCATGGAAGTTAGTTGATTCCGGTTGATGGGAGAAAAGCAGTCTAAATGTACAGGTTTTACAGTTGTTTCTAAGGTTCCTGTGTTTGAAGATAAGTCAGTACCAACTGAGGGCAGGAGGTGCTGAATTTTTTCTCTAATAGTTAGAATTTTATCTTTAAAGAAGCTCATGAAGTCATTACTACTGGGGTCTATAGGAATACATGGCTCAACAGAGCTGTGACTCTCTGTCAGCCTGGCTACAGTGCTGAACAGAAACCTGGGGTTGTTCTTATTTTCCTCTATTAATGATGAGTAGTAAGCTTCTCTGGCATTACGGAGGGCCTTCCTATAAATTTTAAGACTAACTTGCCAGGCTAAACGTGATTCTTCCAGATTGGTGGAACGCCAATTCCTTTCAAGTTTTCGCGATGTTTGTTTTAATTTGCGGGTTTGCGGGTTATACCATGGAGCTAACCTCCTCTGTTTTATTATCTTCTTTTTAGAGGGGCGATAGAGTCGAGTGTTATTCGTAGTGAGCCTGCAGCACTATCAACAAGATGATCAATTTGGGAGGGACTAAAGTTAGCATATGAGTCATCTGTTACATTGAGACATGGAACTGAATTTAATGCCGATGGAATCACTTCATTAAATTTAGCTACAGCACTATCAGATAGACATCTAGTGTAGGAATGTTTGCCTAATGGCGTGTAGTCCAGTAATAGGAATTCAAAAGTTAATAGAAAATGGTCTGATAAAAAAAAATTCTGTGGAAAGACTATTAGATGTTCAATTTCAATCCCATAAACAAGAACAAGGTCGAGGGTGTGGTTAAAACAGTGAGTGGGTTTATGTACACTCTGACAGAAGCCAATCGAAGCTAGTAATGAGATAAACGCAGCACTAAGGCTATCATTTTCTACATCCACATGAATATTAAAATCACCTACAATAATTATTTTATCCGTTTTAAGGACTAAACCTGATAAGAACTCTGAGAATTCAGATAAAAATTCAGAATACGGTCCAGGAGCTCAGTACACTATAACAAATAGAATTGGTTCAAACCAATCAAACCAATAAACAAATGCAGGGGGAGGACAACATAAACCATAACTGAAACTCAACACAAAGAAACCCCGATTCCCTTCCCCCAGGCTGACAGAGCTCTTGGTGCGGTCCTTGGGTTGGGCCTGGGCATAAAATCAGGCTCCACCCTCAGCCCCATCTTTTGCTTGACCAGGAAGGAGAGCTCAGCAGCCAGGCAACTCAAAGAGAAAGGAAATAACGTAACTTAGTTAAAACAGCAGTATGACCAACAATGCAAACCAAATGTGCGCGCTACCTCTAGCAAACATTGTCATAGTGCCAATAAACAAATTCAAAACCCAAACAGACTGTTTTCCGTAATTTGAGGCGACTGCAAATGAAAGTAACTGAACATGTGGCAGAAACCTCAAACCTGCAATTGTGTGGCTGTGGCCACGGCCATCGCATCTCCACTGAAGAAGGAGCAGCGCCCTCTGCCGATGAGAAGAAAAAGCTTACGACACCCGGTATTCCCAGGCGGTCTCCCATCCAAGTACTAACCGGGCCCGACCCTGCTTAGCTTCCGAGATCGGACGAGATCGGGCGTGTTCAGGGTGGTATGGCCGTAAGCCGTTGGAGCTGATGCAGAAAAGATATTTATAGATGCTAAAATGCCACTAACAGTTCTCAAAACCGCTGAATATGACTAACAATAATCTAACACTTTTCTCATAAACATATAATTGCATGAAACCAAACCAAGTATTTTAATAGGTCTCCACAGGAAGGACAGCGCCCTCTGCGATGAAGAAAGAGCTCACAGCACCGGTGTTCCGAGGCTCTCCCATCCAAGTACTGACCGGGCCCGACCCTGCTTAGCTCACGAGGTCGACGCAGGTCTCAAAGCTGCTGAACAGGACTGAAAACAGCCTGGGGTTTTCTTATAAACATATAATTCCATGAAAAGACCAAACCAACCAAGTATTTGTTGTCTCCCGTTGTGGGCAAAGCAGTCAAAGCACAAAGTAACACAGGTTTAAAGTTCAGACAAAGGTTTGGTTTATTCCAACAAAAAGATTCCACAAAGAAATAAGTGAAGAGAACAGAAGTAAGATTTATAGGGCCCTTAAAGGAGGTCAACGAAACATAACTCTACTGACAAATACGGCTTACAAAACAAGAAGTGAACTCAACTATTAGACCTGCCTAAATGAGACCTGAGGGAAACCTATATACTGAGTGATCAAACCAATAAACAAATGCAGGGGGAGGACAACATAAACCATAACTGAAACTCAACACAAAGAGACCCTGATTCCCTTCCCCCAGGCTGACAGAGCTCTTGGTGCGGTCCTTGGGTTGGGCCTGGGCATAAAATCAGGCTCCACCCTCAGCCCCATCTTTTGCTTGACCAGGAAGGAGAGCTCAGCAGCCAGGTAACTCAAAGAAAAAGGAAATAACGTAACTTAGTTAAAACAGCAGTATGACCAACAATGCAAACCAAATGTGCGCGCTACCTCTAGCAAACATTGTCATAGTGCCAATAAACAAATTCAAAAACCAAACCGACTGTTTTCCGTAATTTGAAGCGACTGCAAATGAAAGTAACTGAGCATGTGGCAGAAACCTCAAACCTGCAATTGTGTGGCTGTGGCCACGGCCATTGCATCTCCACTGAAGAAGGAGCAGCGCCCTCTGCCGATGAGAAGAAAAAGCTTACGGCACCCGGTATTCCCAGGCGGTCTCCCATCCAAGTACTAACCGGGCCCGACCCTGCTTAGCTTCCGAGATCGGACGAGATCGGGCGCGTTCAGGGTGGTATGGCCGTAAGCCGTTAGACCTGATGCAGACAAGATATTTATAGATGCTAAAATGCCACTAACAGTTCTCAAAACCGCTGAATATGACTAACAATAATCTATGCTTTTCTCATAAACATATAATTGCATGAAAAGGCCAAACCAAGTATTTGTCGTCTCCACCGAGGAAGGAGCAGCGCCCTCTGCCGATGAGAAGAAAGAGCTCACAGCACCCGGTGTTCCCAGGCGCTCTCCCATCCGAGTACTGACCGGGCCCGACCCTGCTTAGCTCCCGAGGTCGACGCAGGTCTCAAAGCTGCTGAACAGGACCGACAATAGCCTGGGTTTTTCTTATAAACATATAATTCCATGAAAAGACCAAACCAACCAAGTATTTGTTGTCTCCCGTTGTGGGCCAAGCAGTCAAAGCACAAAGTAACAGGTTTAAAGTTCAGACAAAGGTTTGGTTTATTCCAACAAAAACATTCCACAAAGAAATAAGTGAAGAGAACAGAAGTAAGATTTATAGGGCCCTTAAAGGAGGTCAACGAAACATAACTCTACTGACAAATACAGCTTACAAAACAAGAAGTGAACTCAACTAGTAGACCTGCCTAAATGAGACCTGAGGGAAACCTATATACTGAGTGATCAATTCAATTCAATTCAATTCAGTTTTATTTATATAGCGCCATATCATAACAAAAGTTATCTCCAGGGCACTTTTAGAGAATAGAGCAGGTCTAGACCGACTCTTTATATTTACAGAGACCCAACAGTTCCCACCATGAGCAAGCACTATGCGACAGTGGCAAGGAAAAACTCCCTTTTAACAGGTAGAAACCTCGAGCAGAACCAGGCTCAAGGTGGGCGGTCATCTGCCTCGACCGGTTGGGTTGAAGGGGGAAGGGGGGAGCGGGAGAGAGAGAGCAGGAGGAAGAGAACATACAGCAGCTCAATACAGCATAGATATGGTAATGGCATTGATGTTAACACCAACAGAAACAACACTAAGAGCAACATTATAATAGCAATACTAATAACAGCAACAACAGCAATAGCATCAGCGGGTGCAGAGCAGGAGCACGGGGCAGCAGGCGGCCAGCAACCACAGACCGGGCTCCACAGCTCAGAGGCAGAAACACCTGCAGAAAGCAACAGAGGTGGAGGGGAGAGAGAGGAGAGAAAGCACACAACTACGGGAAGAAGTTGAATTAATAACAAGCATTGATGGGATATGAGGGCGTACAGATGGAGAGGAAGAGGAGGAGAAAGGAGCTCAGTGCATCATAGGAAGTCCCCCGGCAGTCTAGGCCTATAGCAGCATAACTAAGGGGGGGCTCAGGGGTCACCTGAGTCAGCCCTACTATAAGCTTTATCAAAGAGGAAAGTCTTAAGCCTACTCTTAAATGTGAGGAGGTTGTCCGCCTCCCGTACACAAACTGGGATCTGGTTCCACAGGAGAGGAGCTTGATAGCTGAAGGCTCTGGCTCCCATTCTACTTTTAGATACTCTAGGAACCACAAGGAACCCTGCATTCTGGGAGCGCAGTGCTCTAGTGGGGTAATAGGGTACTATGAGCTCTTTAAGATATGATGTGCCTGACCATTTAGGGCTTTGAAGGTGAGGAGAAGGATTTTAAATTCTATTCTGGATTTTACAGGGAGCCAGTGTAGAGAAGCTAATATTGGAGAAATATGTTCTCTTTTCTGGTTCTTGTCAGTAAACGTGCCGCAGCATTCTGAATCAGCTGGAGAGTCTTAAGGGATTTATTGGGGCAGCCTGATAATAGAGAGTTGCAATAGTCCAGCCTAGACGTAACAAATGCATGGACTAGTTTTTCTGCATCTTTTTGAGATAGGATGTGCCTGATTTTTGCAATGTTACGTAAATGAAAAAAGGCAGTTCTTGAAGTTTGTTTTATGTGGGAGTTAAAGGACATATCCTGATCAAAGATAACTCCAAGATTCCTTACGGTTTCGCTGGAGGCCAGGGCAATGCCATCTAGAGAAACTATATCTTTAGATAATGTGTTTCGAAGGTGTTCGGGGCCAAGTACAATAACTTCGGTTTTGTCTGAGTTTAACATCAGAAAATTGCGGGTCATCCAGGTTTTTATGTCCTTAAGGCATGCTTGAAGTTTAGCTAATTGATTGGTTTCATCTGGCTTGATCGATAAATATAATTGGGTATCATCTGCATAACAATGAAAATTTATGGAGTGCTTCCTAATAATATTGCCTAAAGGAAGCATATACAAGGTAAATAGAATTGGTCCAAGCACAGAACCTTGTGGAACTCCGTGACTAACTTTGGCGTGCATAGAGGATTCATCATTAACGTGTACAAACTGATATCGATCTGATAAATAGGATTTAAACCAGCTTAGTGCAGTACCTTTAATGCCAATTAAATGTTCTAGTCTCTGTAATAGAATGTGATGGTCAATGGTATCGAATGCAGCACTAAGATCTAGTAAGACAAGTACAGAGACAAGTCCTTTGTCTGATGCAATTAGAAGGTCATTTGTAACTTTCACCAGTGCTGTCTCTGTGCTATGATGCACTCTAAATCCTGACTGAAAATCCTCAAACAGCTTGTTGTTGTGTAGAAAGTCACACAACTGATTGGCGACTGCTTTCTCAAGGACCTTAGAGAGAAAAGGAGGGTTAGATATAGGTCTATAATTTGACAAAATCCCTGGATCAAGAGTGGGCTTTTTAAGAAGAGGCTTAATTACAGCTGCTTTAAAGGACTGTGGCACATAGCCTTTTAATATGGACAGATTGATCATATATAGTAAAGAAGTGCTAACTAAGGGTAAAATTTCTTTAAGCAGCCTAGTTGGGACGGGGTCTAAGAGACACGTTGATGGCTTAGATGAGGAAATCATGGAAGTTAGTTGATTACGGTTGATGGGAGAAAAGCAGTCTAAATGTACAGGTTTTACAGTTGTTTCTAAGGTTCCTGTGTTTGAAGATAAGTCAGTACCAACTGAGGGCAGGAGGTGCTGAATTTTTTCTCTAATAGTTAGAATTTTATCTTTAAAGCTCATGAAGTCATTACTACTGAGGTCTATAGGAATACATGGCTCAACAGAGCTGTGACTCTCTGTCAGCCTGGCTACAGTGCTGAACAGAAACCTGGGGTTGTTCTTATTTTCCTCTATTAATGATGAGTAGTAAGCTGCTCTGGCATTACGGAGGGCCTTCCTATAAATTTTAAGACTATCTTGCCAGGCTAAACGTGATTCTTCCAGATTGGTGGAACGCCAATTCCTTTCAAGTTTTCGCGATGTTTGTTTTAATTTGCGGGTTTGCGGGTTATACCATGGAGCTAACCTCCTCTGTTTTATTATCTTCTTTTTTAGAGGGGCGATAGAGTCGAGTGTTATTCGTAGTGAGCCTGCAGCACTATCAACAAGATGATCAATTTGGGAGGGACTAAAGTTAGCATATGAGTCATCTGTTACATTGAGACATGGAACTGAATTTAATGCCGATGGAATCACTTCCTTAAATTTAGCTACAGCACTATCAGATAGACATCTAGTGTAGGAATGTTTGCCTAATGGCGTGTAGTCCAGTAATAGGAATTCAAAAGTTAATAGAAAATGGTCTGATAAAAAAGAATTCTGTGGAAAGACTATTAGATGTTCAATTTCAATCCCATAAACAAGAACAAGGTCGAGGGTGTGGTTAAAACAGTGAGTGGGTTTATGTACACTCTGACAGAAGCCAATCGAATCTAGTAATGAGATAAACGCAGCACTAAGGCTATCATTTTCTACATCCACATGAATATTAAAATCACCTACAATAATTATTTTATCTGTTTTAAGGACTAAACCTGATAAGAACTCTGAGAATTCAGATAAAAATTCAGAGTACGGTCCAGGAGCTCGGTACACTATAACAAATAGAATTGGCTGTAGTGTTTTCCAGGTTGGGTGTGAAAGGCTAAGAACAAGGCTTTCGAACGAGTTATAATTTAGTTTAGGTTTAGGTTTGATTAATAGGCTTGAGTCGAAGATGGCTGCAACTCCACCTCCTCGGCCTGAGCCTCGAGGAATGTGAGTATTAATGTGACTGGGGGGAGTGGATTCATTTAGGCTGACATATTCATCTTGACACAGCCAGGTTTCAGTAAGACAAAATAAATCAATATTATGATCTGATATTAGATCGTTTACTAGAACAGCTTTAGATGAGAGAGATCTGATGTTTAAGAGTCCACATTTAATTCTCCTATTTTGTTGTACTGTTGCAGTGGAGGTTTTACTTTTTATTAGGTTTTTATGTGTAACTCTTCTTCTGTTTACTTTTGATTTAAATAATTCAAGTGGTCTGGGGGCAGACAACCTCTCTGTGGAGTTTAGGGTGGGTAACTGCTCTAATGGAAGCGCAGAGAAGCGTGTAGGACTGCAACTCTGCCTCCTGGTCTGGACCACAGACTGTATTAAGTCTATGGTCTGAACTCTGAGCTGTCATGGCTTTGGGCCACTAATAAATTCGGCCAGATTTCTAGATATGAGAGCGGCTCCATCCAAAGTGGGATGAATGCCATCTCTCCTAATCAGACCAGGTCTTCTCCAGAAAGTCCGCCAATTATCTACAAAGCCCACATCATTACCTGGACACCACCTCGACAACCAGCGGTTGAATGATGACATGCGGCTATACATGTCATCGCTAGTAAGATTAGGCAGGGGTCCAGAGAAAACTACGGAGTCCGACATTGTCTTTGCATATGTACACACCGACTCCACATTAATTTTCGTGACCTCCGATTGGCGCAATCGGCTGTCATTACCGCCGACGTGAATAACAATCTTAGCATATTTACGTTTATCCTTAGCCAGCAGTTTTAAATAGGATTGAACGTCGCCCGCTCTGGCCCCTGGGATGCATTTGACTATGGCCGCTGGTGTCGCTAATTTCACGTTTCGCAAAATGGAGCTGCCAATAATCAGAGTTGGTTTCTCAGCGGGTGTGTCGCTGAGTGGAGAGAACTTGTTAGAAACGTGAACGGGTCGGTGGTGAACCGTGGGCTTTGGTTCAGGGCTATGCTTCTTTCGGACAGTCACCCAGCCTCCCTGGCTTCCCGGCTGCTCGGGAGTTGCCGGGAGACGGCTAGCAGAAGCTGCCTCTGGTCGGCTCGCACCGGCTAGGGGCTGGCTAGCTACGGCTGACTGACTCTCCATGGTGCGGAGCCGCGACTCTAACTCACTGAGCCTCGCCTCCAACACAGTGAATAAACTACATTTGTTACACGTACCATTATCGCTAAAGGAGGCAGAGGAATAACTAAACATCTGACACACCGAGCAAGAGAGAGCAGGAGAGGGAGAAGGAGAGAGAGACGCCATCGCTAACTGAGCTAAAGTAGCAACTAACTAGCGTGTAAACAACTGTGGGATTAGCGGAAAGTCGCTAACAGGAGACAGATATGAGTGCTTAAACAGAGCTAGTGTATCCTTAAATGTATAGCGGGTAATTAACCGCTATAGTAAAGAAAATATCAAAATTAACTGGGTTTAGCTGGAGCAGCGAACTTTGCAACCACTAACACAGAAACACCGGTAACCGGAAATGAGACAATACGTTCACCTGAGCACGTCAGCACGTCCAAGATTCCAGTGTCATCAGTCATCAGTAAAGACATTAGGCTTCTCCGGGAAAAGTCAAATAATACCTCTTACAGAGCCAGTGCCCATGTTAACTGGCGGAAAAGCAGTTGTTGCACCATTATTGTATTCAGAAAACACCCCAGTTAATCTAATAGGGTGAGATATACTATGCTCGTTGAATGCTAGCATAATGTGTACACCAAGTGGGATTCATATTAGTTTTCCAGACTCTCCTGATTCAGCGCAATTAATGATGTCAATGTTGGCACCTGAAGCGACACGACCACTTCCAGACAGCTCATTGGTTTATTGGATGCGGCTTATACCGCAAGAATCAATGTTACAACATCAGTGGAATCAGTGGAGAGATTGGGTCAAAGCTCAGGTGGGTGAAGCACAGGAGCCTACTCTACCACTGCATATGAAGTTTGATAAAGATCAATCAGACACCAATTATGCTGAATGCTGGCAGGAAGTGGTTAGTGGAAAAACTTTCCATATCATAACAGAAGACATATATGTGGGACCACAAGGAGTGGCAGCAGCTGTTCATCTCCCAGAACCGTTGTCATCTTGGTTTCAAGTTGAGGGCTCAGTGCCACATGTCACGTTAATGATTACAAAAGGGAATAACTCACAGGATTTAGGTCCAATGATGAAACAAGCACTGCAGGTGCAGACCTGGACTCAAACGCCTAATCTAAATCTACATGTTTCAGCGGACAAACAGTTTATCAGAATAGCAAACAAAACTGGTGATCAAGGGCTCGCTGAAGCAGTTTATGTAGAACAAACAGATGACAAAAACTTTCTGCAGATGCCATGCACTGCAGAACAGGAAACGCTGTTACAACAAGTCCCAGACTGTTTGTGGTCTCAACATAAGACGGATGTTGGGCTCGTGAAAGCAGCCCAGCCAGTACAAATTACATTGAAACCAAATGTTAAGTTGCCTTATCAGAGACAATACCCACTCACACCACAAGCAATGGTAGGTATCAAACCCACAATTGAGGGGCTACTAAAAGCAGGAGTATTAATAAAAACAAAAAGCCCGTGCAACTCACCCATTTTTCCTATTAAGAAGCCACATTCAAACGATTATCGTTTGGTACATGATTTGCGCATAGTCAATGCTGTAGTGCAGGCAGAGATACCAGTAGTACCAGACCCCCACACTTTGCTCTCAAACATTCCACCAGAGACACGATGGTATACAGTGATCGAGCTGTGCTCTGCGTTTTTTAGTGTGCCCCTACACCCAGATTCACAATATCTGTTTGCATTTACCTACCAGGGTCAACAATATACCTATACTAGGACCCCACAGGGGTTCTGTGACTCACCCTCGATCTTTAATAGTGTTGATGGAGGCGTTACATTTGAATATTGAGAGCACACTGATACAGTATGTAGATGATCTACTGATCTGTAGTCCCAGTAAAGAACAATGTCTTAAGGATTCATTGGCAGTATTAACAACATTGGCAGAAGGGGGGCATAAAGTCAGTAAAGACAAATTGCAATTCTGCCAAGAAGAGGTGGAATATTTAGGCAGACGGTTGAGTGGAGAGAAACGGTTCATAGCTCCATCTCAATTGCAGACGGTGATGCAGGCACCAAAACCTCAGATAGTATCGCAGATGCTTTCATTTCTGGGGATGGCGGGATATAGCAGACAGTGGATTTGTGACTATGCCTTTAAAACAGCTCCATTAAGAGCTATGATTCGAACAGCAGGGCAAAATAATAACAAAGCTCAGTTGCAATGGACTGAGGAAGCTCAGGCAGCCTTCCTAGCACTCAAATCTGACATGCAAACTGCTCCGGCACTAGGAACTCCTAATTATGGCAAACCATTTCATCTATATGTAGCAGAGCGTGCAGGCTATGCGAATGCAGTGTTGATGCAAGATACGCCCACAGGCAAGCAACCATTAGCTTATTATAGCACCAAGCTAGACACAGTGGAGCAGGGACTGCCACCCTGCTACCAGGGATTGGCTGCTGCGGCATTTGCATTCCAAAAAGCTTCAACAGTTACCATGGGGCATCCAGTGACGCTGTATGCCTCTCATCAGTTGCATGCATTGTTGACTAGTCCTAAGTTTGTCTTGAATCAGCCCAGAAACACGGGTTATGAGGTTATCTTAGCAGCACCTGAGCTCCATATCCAGAGATGCAATACAATCAATCCGGAAACTCGACTTGTGCTGCCCAATGAAGGGGAACCCAATGACTGCACAAAGCAGACCGAAGCTTTCCTCAAACAACGTATGGATATGTACAACGAGCCGATTAGTGCAGATGTAACGATGTTTGTTGATGGCTCATGCTTTAGGGATGAAAAAGGCAACCATGCAGGTTATGGAATAGTACAGTTAAATGCTGATGAGCAAACTTTCTCCCAAATACAAGCCCAAAGTATTGATCAACCCTGTTCAGCCCAATTGGCAGAAATCAAAGCATTAACAGCAGCTTGCAAATTGGCAGCGGGAAAAAGGGTCAACATCTATACAGATTCAGCATATGCCTATGGTGTTTGTCATTTTTATGGTAACATATGGAAGCAGAGAGGGTTTCAAAGAGCGGACGGAACACCCATTGTTCATGGGATGGCAATTGCACAGTTGCTGGAAGCGATTCACCTACCAGCGGCTGTGGCAATTGTCAAATGTCCAGCCCAACAGAAGACAAACACGCTAATTGCCAGAGGCAATAATGTCGCAGACGAATTAGCAAGACAGGCAGCTATTGGGTCATCAGTTCTGCCTGTAGTTATGGCTGAAGACCCAGGTCCAGACACTGATATTACCTCACTTATTCAGGCACAAGAAGCAGCCAGTGTGTATGAATATTGTCGTGGAAAAACTGCCTTTACTTTTAAGTTGAACAAAATACAAGAAACACTTACAGATCGTTGAGGAAAAATATATTGTACAATAGGAGATATACAACAGAAGTCATCAGCTTTCTCTCTACATCTCAAAGAGAAGATACAAGAATACAGCTCTTATAGTATTTTGGAGACAAAGAAACTCTTTTCCATTGGTCAGTGCTACATGGTTCGATAGGTTTAAACCTATAGGAACTTTGAAAAACATACCAAGACCCTTAATGCACACTTGGGGAACATAAAGCATCTCTGTACCATAACAAAATCCTCGTATTACCATCTGCCGAGCAGAAAACGTTTCCATATAAGGACCTACATTCCACCATATAGCTGACCTTTTTGACCTCACGTGGAGTCACGTACTTAACACACACCAAACTAAAAGACATGAAACTAGGTGAGAGTTTAAGAGTAGTGACATGAATAGAACTGGAACTATTAACTAATTAATGTAAATACACAATCATATAATTACTAAATATTAATAAGTATACAAACATGATTATGAATATATGATTAACGTGAATAAATGATAAGTTAAGAGACATAACAAAGTTTACTTTCACAATATAGTGTATGGATGAAAAGAGGAGCCATCAGACAGCAGAATGGACCACATGCAGGCTTATGGAGAGGACCGGCTGGTCATTTTGTAGCTCCGACAGCCTTGTTACGGGTGTTGATCAAGACCGCACATGGTCAGGACCATTGTGCGAGGGGGGAGGTGATTAGGAGACTTCAAAAAACGTGGTGGTCACCCTATTTGACGTGTGCGCAGCATATAACAACAGAAAAGTGTTTTCAGCACCGATTGGACATATTCCACCACCAGATGGTCCATTCCGACATATCATGGTAGACTATGTAGACATGATAGAGAGGGTCGGGCGCAACCGGTATATGCTGGTAATAGTGGACAGGTACAGCAGATGGGTAGAAGCTGTAGCAACGCACAGTCCAGATGCCATATCATTTGCAAAGTTCCTGTGCAGAGAAGTTATTCCCAGATTTGGAATACCAGACAAAATCAGCTCAGACAATGGAGCACACTTTGTAAACAACATCATAGAGAAAATAGTAAAGGGGTTGGGCATTAGACAGAGGTTAGGTTGCGTATATCACCCTCAATCACAGGGAATGGTAGAAAGAGCTAATGGCACTTTGAAGGCAAAGATAGCAAAAATATGTGCGGACAGCAAGCTAAACTGGGTAGAGGCACTGCCTTTAGCATTAATGGGCATGAGAATGCAGACCAATCGCAGTACGCACCTGACTCCACACGAGATGCTTACGGGACGACCAATGCCAGTCACCTACTTGAGAGGACCATATAAGGGACCACCGCTAGAGCAGCTGGAAAGAGAACTGGGCAAATATGTGCAGCACCTAACAGTTATACACAAGTCCATTTTCCAGCAGGTGAAAGGTGCCACTGAGGGAAGGACGAGTGACATTGCTGAAGAGCTCCGACAATTACAACCAGGAGACTGGGTGTGGGTCAAAGTTTTCAAGAGAAAGTGGAACGAACCCAGAAGGGAAGGTCCATACAAAGTGATCTTGACAACGCCAACAGCCCTCAAAGTCGAAGGTAAGACTGTTTGGTACCATTTAAATCACTGCAGTAAGGCCAACGATCCAGCTCGAACTCAGGAAGAGATCAGAGACAATTTGCAAAGAATAGCGAGTGACACAGAACAGCCCACCCAAGATTCAGGTGAAGAACCAGTTCCTCAGACCACGGGAGATTCACAAGGCATCCCCGCACAGACGCCCGAGACATCAGCCCAGAGCAAGAGACGTCTCATCAGACTAGAGAGACCCCTGAAATAGAGCCCACAACAGAATCAGTTACCTCTTCAGATTAAGGTAACGCAACACACTTCACTCAATTACACTGATGAAAACAGAATTGATGGAGGGAGCACACAAGCCATGGCATCCATTTAGACGTACAGGGTGTGGAATGAGAGGTACAATAGCAGTACTGGCCTTAATTGGCATAATCATAATCATACCCATATTAATAGCATGTGAGAGCCGAATAAATAATAATATTAATATAAAGAATAAATAATGCTACTTACGTGCCCAAACCAATTGACAAAAGTGCCAAGAATCTGACTAATCAGAATGTATCAGAACCAAGAGAACGTTATGCTAGGGATCTTGCCACTGTACAGGTGCCAACCAAGACTAAAACAAGCAGACACGTAGAAAACTGCGCCCTAGCGGCAGCAACGGTAGCAGCCTCTGAAGGACGTTTGCCATTGGAACAATTATTGACTGTGACCTATGACAAACCCACCACCCATGATCGCATATCCATCCGCATAATGGGACAGACTGATATGCAGGGATTGCCATTACGCAAGAAGTGTGAGCGAAAAGGATATGCTCAGATTGTTGTAAAATGTCCCTAACCCTAACCCTCTACCTAACGGTACACGGTTCATGACCAACGTGCGAGCAAACAGCATGATTCGTTTGTGGCCAGGAGAAAGCTCAACAAGGATGAAGCGAAGTCTAGGGAGCAAGGACGAATATGTTTGGTTGCAATTGGAGCACTTCAAGAAGCAAAACTTATGGTTTCAACACTTGAACTATTCTAAATGGCAAATTTCTAATGACTCATGTTATGCATGTTTGGCAGCTCAACCAAAACTATGGATGATGCCATTACCTTATGCTGCTTGGAGCACCGAGAGTATGGTACAACACGCTCCAGCTGGAGGTTTTGGGGATATGTCAATAGATAGGCGCCCAATGGGGTCAGAATGGGATTGTATGTTAAGAAGAGGATTTCAGGAGGCATTAATTGCTAGTGTCCAAAGATGTCCAACAGCCACAGTAACAAATACTGTTTATCCAGTAGTGCCACCCCCGATGTGGCCAGGGGGAGGGTTTGAGTGTTTCCAGCATGGGGAATTACCGGATGGTACCTTTGAGCAGACGGGTAATTGGACTGGACATTTCCAAGGCAATTGTTCACATCTTTGGAACATAACCAGCAGATATGGTCCGACAGTATTGGTCAAAGGAAATAGGGTCCCCGATAGCACGTATGAAATACCCAATCTGATTCTGTATCAAACAAAAGCAGTTCCAGATCTGTTTTGGATGTGTGGTGGTGATCAATTGCGTACCACTCTTCCAGTCAATTGGACTGGGACTTGTGCACGAGTAGTTTTAGTACAAGAGACGCACATAGTCAGTGAAGATAAATTCAGGATGGCTAAGAAGGATGTGCAGAGCACTGAGTTGTTCCACAAGAAACGCAGTTTTGGCACATTTACTGAAGATCCCAGGGTATGGGTAGATGCAATAGGGGTTCCGAGGGGGGTCCCAGATGAATTCAAAGCTAGAAACCAGGTAGCAGCTGGATTTGAGTCAGCTCTATGTTGGTGGTGTACCATTAACAAAAATGTGGACTGGATCAACTACATTTACTATAACCAACAGCGGTTCATTAATCACACTGAGAAAGCCCTTTTAGCTTTGGGAGAACAGACGGCAGCCACCTCTCAGATGACCTGGCAGAATAGGCTGGCCCTAGACATGTTGCTGGCAGAAAAGGGAGGCGTTTGTACCATGTTTGGGGATGCCTGTTGCACCTTCATTCCCAACAATACAGCACCAAATGGATCATTCACGAAAGCCATGACTAAACTGAGGGCTTTGTCAATAGAGCTCAAAGAGAATGCTGGTCATGGAATGTGGAACATGGACTGGTTCAATCTAGATGCACTAAAGAAAATAGGAATTGTCCTAGGTGTTATGGTAGTGGTGCTGATGATAATTGCATGTTGCGTTGCACCTATGGCACAGTCTCTGATAAAGAGGGTGGCAACCACCGCAGGTCAACATGTAGTGTTAGCCAATATGGAAGCGACAGAGGATAGTAACGCTTATAACGCCCACACTGACTTGGACCTGACTAAGATTATGGACTTGAATCAGACTAAGGACACAGATCACAAGATATCTTGGCACATCCTAACCTAGAAACTATGAATGGACATCAATTAAGAATCAGACAAAAACGGAAACAAAACAATGAGCGCCTAAGATCCCTTTTAAGTAACTTGCCCTATCAGCCCCCAGATTACGCTTCCCAAACTAGGCACAGACTAACGGGAATGATAGTTCCTTCGCAAGGCTATCCCACGTTCCAGGAGCCTTATGGGCTAAGAATTGCACAGCTAAAAAGCTCAAATTGGATAACTAAAGTGTACCCATTGCCAAAAGGATTGACTCTGGAAATAAGCAGTGTCACAATATAATATGACTTTGATCAATTGGACCATCGCAGAAAATGGTGCTTACCATTGCAAACAGAAAGCACAAAAACATTCATAACGTTCAGATAGGGTCCATTGATTCTTTAGCACTTGTGAGGGGTTAGCTCGATATGGTGCCAGGGGAGTGGAAAGACTTGCCAAATGGTACCATGACGTATATGCCATACATCCAAATCAATATGCAACAGTAGCTTTGGTAAAGGGAAGAGTGGTGACAAGTTATACTCTCCTGAAACAAGGAAATGTTTGACAATAACATTGCGATTTGTCCTGACTGCTGTTGTATACCAGACTCAGTGCTAGAGGAAATATTAGACTGTTTGAGGGATAACATTCTGATCCTGACTTATTGATACACCTGTCAAAACACATATGGGCAGAGATAGGATTGCCTGGCTAAAAGAAATGCCACGACCAGACAAAGTGTATGCGATAATCAGAGATTGAATACAGATACAAAGATTGATGGGTGCCACCTCAAATAGGCTATCCTCATACAATCACAGAACACTAAGTAGCGCACTATGTGATTTCTCCCAACAGAAAGAAAAGACTAATCCCTGAAGAATAGACCCCGACAGCATAGTAGGCTCAGGTAATCACCTGCAATCATGGATCTGGCAGCTATTATGGGGCAGTATTGGGTAGGAAAGGATCCCATGGCTCCAGTTACCATTCCAGACCAGGTATTTATGGTGAATGCATGGGGAGAATGGCAGAAGGATTCTGACTTGCAATCCTTTACGGATAAAGCTCAGCCCTGGGCAGTAGCAGATTATTCTGGTCTGGTGTACTATCACAACGAGTCTCGGGTGACTAAAGGTCGAAAGAAACTCCCAACTGCCCATATCTATGCGCCGCCAACACTTACGGTGGTCACAGATTTCTATAAGATAAAACGAGTAATCACCTTCCAGTACGTCCCGTGCCCAACACCGACAGCTGGGGTAGATGATCAGCCTGACACGTTTGCAGGTTACCAATTTTCCAACAGTATGTGGAAGACAGTAGTAGTAACCAAAACCTACTACTCTTTGTATGCTAACCAGTTGATTTGGACCACTATGCCTAGGCTTGCAGAAAGAGCACTTCGGACCATACCCAAGTGGGACCTGGAAGCGGCGACCAAACCAGTTTATTACCCACTGCCCAGACCTCCACCAGTTGAACTCCGGCAAATTGAGAGAATCCGAGGATAGAGTCTTAAGTATCAACATGCAGTATGATAAGGGATTAGTCACCAAATTAGTGAAATATTGGCCATTAGAAAAACATGATTCCAGAGTTACAATTTCCGATCGTGTAATATTAATAGATCAGTGGGGACAATGGGAAAAATATGAAAAATTGTGGTATCCCTTGACCAATATGGCTCAACCTTATGCTGTCTCCTCCGGTATTTGGCTGTTCACCTTAAATACCAGAATCAGTGCAAGCCCAACAGTTGACTACCCGGAGCTACTTCTTAGTCCAGCAGTATAAACTAAAAAAGAAGGTTGTGTTTCATTACTTAGATCCGCAAAACCCTAGTGATATTGACCCCAGGTATTCTCAGGACTATAGTATATAGTAAATTTCCCCGCTGTGGGACAATAAAGGCTTATCTTATCTTATCTCATTGAAACATGTATGTGGAAGACAATCACTGTAACCAAAGCTTGCCTCAAGGGACTAGCAACCTATCCTCTACCTCTACCCTCAAGACTGGAAGAGAAACTCAACAGATTACCACAATGGGAAACTGAGCAACCCTCCCATTGGGATTCGGAGTTAACACAAACGTCGAGGTGGTAGTAACCTCTTGTGTTGACGGCTCTCTACGATGCGCAAAGTATCTGAGCTGAAGATGAACCTGCCTCTCAAATGAACTGATTTTGAACACAATACTCACATTGCTGCAAACCTCATTCATGTTCTATTATCAAAGTGTTGATGTTTTGTTATGTTGATTATGTTGTTGACAGACTGTGGTGACATGCCTCGTTTTGGCCCCTGTAGATGACATCGACGACGAAGGACACACAGAATTGTATTCCAAGAACAATTATGCATCCCTATTATAAAGAATATAGGGCCTCTGTCAGTGAGCCAACATGTGGGACTTTTATTCCAGACTGTGCCATTTGGGCCTTGGGAATACAAGCTTAATGGAATAGCTAGATTTTGCGATGTAACTGGTCTGCCATGTGGACTACGGATTGGCAATATAGCCAAAACACGACCACGGGGATCGAGAAACACCAAAACTATATCACCACAGTAGAATAGTTAACAGTAAGATATTGATTACATTTGTGTTTCAATTTTGTTGATAGCAGAAGCAAAGGCTGACCCACCATGACAACCAACACCGTAGAGCTACGCGAGCAACTGTCGGATCAACATTGCGAGTGGAGTGGGAGTCCATGGACTGTAGGTCATCAGGTGAACTTCCTATTCCACACTGTGGCCTACGGACCATGGAAGTACCAGTCTGGGGGATTGGGTGACTATTGGGATGACATTGGTCCAAAATGTAGTCTGCGTATCAATAGTTTTGCGAAAACTTTTTGGCATGAGCGGAGGCGTATTATGGGGTCCATTACCATGTCTACGGCTGAGTGCATACTTGGATTGCACCTTGTCCACTGACAGGGTTCTCGCTGGAGAAACACCCCTTCAGGGTGATCCTGACCGCTATGGTTTTAATCAAGTCTTGATGAAACATATCGTCGTATCCAGCATTTATGTTGGGAGGCGAAGAATTTGGACCAACAAGCCCCATTGGTCAAGTCTAGATCTGAAGTTCACGGTACCATGGTGGAAGTTTGCTGATAACGCGCCGGGAACACCACCCCTACCTTGTCCCCTTTGCAGTGCTCTCCCCAACTAGTCACAGACACCGCAGTAAAAATTAGTATGATGAATCCCGGTGGGTGTGGCAGCCTCTGCGTAATACTTAAGGGCTACTTGCATGCATTACAATTGTGAAGTTTTATGTAACCAAAAGTCTTATATATCTCACAAGTGCTTTTCTGTACTAAGTCACTGAATGAATATGAAGTTCTCAATACTCTTTGTGCTGATAGTGTTTAATGTCCATGATTTAGATTGTACACTGAATCTTAAGGTTTTCCCTCACTACTGGCTAGGAGGTTTTCCTTGAGATTTGGTAAGGAGGTTAGGTGCAGCTTGGCTTTTACTCACTCCCCGCCAAACGGAGGAGAGGTTTTCCAAGTCGCACTCCAGTGATAGTGGACTTCGTTCCCAGGACACACTCGACTTTAGAGTGCCGGTAATAAAAAAGAAAAACCTGAGCCTCGTTGTTCAGGGGTGAAGGTACTCCACTATCACCAGATGAAGGTTAGGTTGGTTTGCAAATGTATTCTAACTATGTGTTTACAATAGTCGTGTGCCAATTTATTACCTCCAACATTGTGTGGTTTTACAACTGTATCACTTTCAGGACCTCAGTAACGATATATGTATTTTAGCCTCCCTCACAAGGGATGTTGGGACTGTTTGAGTCCCAAAGGGGGGATTATGTGGGGAATAAAATTAGATAGAATCAATGAACACTGGACACTAACTGTTTGACAATGATTGTTTTAACAGATCACTGGAAGTCTAATACCGAGTGTAATAGTATAACGTAGTATTAATGAGCACTAGCAGCATAGAATAAACAGATGAAGAGACATCAGAGCATGACTAGCTGTAGAACAGATGCATTAGTTATCACATGCTTACATGAGCAGGAGTACGAATGACCTAAAGGAAAACCTCTATGAAAAGGCCCAATGTAAGGATAGGCGGTAATAAAACTAAGAGACATGAGGAAAACATCAGATGACTGTTAACTATGAACAAAGCATGTGTGATAAACTAAAGGACATGAGGAAAACATCAGATGACTGTTAACTATGAACAAAGCATGTGGAAAACAACAGATGTTTAACCAACCCTTAGGGGAAATGGAAAGTACCAAGGAGGACACTGAAAGCACATGTTTTTAAAAAATAGACTCAACATTGTGGTCAGACACCATTAACTACGGACCAAAGAGGATGAGCCCTTAGGACTTGGAAAACACCTAGCAGATGACACGATTGTTTATTGTGAACCAAGCACATCAGATGACTTGGAGTGTTGACCACTGGAGAAATGACACCATTGTTTCTCAAACACAGGAGAATGGATAAAAAAGAAAATAATGGTGTCTAATGGAAGTGGTAACTCAAGGTCAGGAGGAGGTACTAAAGTTGTAAAACCACAGAAGGGGGGTTCCAGAAAGAGTATAAAAGGCAGGTACTGTGCATTGAGAGATCAGTGTTTCCATGGAAGGACTCATGTTTGCTGTACTGCGTGCTTTGCTTGAACAGTAAACTTTGCTCACATCTGAACTCTTTTTGACTCAGTGTTTTATTGGTGACTGTTATTCTCTACAGTGTGGTGAAGATCCTGAAGACTTCTGGCCCAGCTTCTTGATTGTTCCTCCACAGAAGCTCAATAGTGACTCTTGACACTGAAAGCAAGCATCTGTGAAGTACTAACAGAAAAAGTAGCTATTTCTGTGATAATGTGTATTTCTCAGCGAGGAGCTCAAAAGTCACTCCGTCCGCTGAGAGGAAGGCAGCCGTGAACAAGTAACAGGGCAAACGGGCTATTTTGGTCATGCTGTGCTTTTCTCAGCGAGAGGAGCTTAAAAGTGGCTCCTGACACCGCAACAGGCTGTGTTGGTCATACTGTGCTTGTCTCAGCGAGAGGAGCTCAATGGTGACTCTTGACATTGAAAGCAAGCATCTGTGAAGTACTAACAGAAAAAGTAGCTATTTCTGTGATAATGTGTATTTTCTCAGCGAGAGGAGCTCAAAAGTCACTCCGTCCGCTGAGAGGAAGGCAGCCGTGAACAAGTAACAGGGCAAACGGGCTGTTTTGGTCATACTGTGCTTTTCTCAGCGAGAGGAGCTTAAAAGTGGCTCCTGACACCGCAACAGGCCGTTTTGGTCATACTGTGCTTGTCTCAGCGAGAGGAGCTCAATGGTGACTCTTAAAATTGAAAGCAAGCATCTGTGAAGTACTAACACAAAAAGTAGCTATTTCTGTGATAATGTGTATTTCTCAGCGAGAGGAGCTCAAAAGTCACTCCGTCCGCTGAGGAAAGCAGCCGTGAACAAGTAACAGGGCAAACGGGCTGTTTTGGTCATACTGTGCTTTTCTCAGCGAGAGGAGCTTAAAAGTGGCTCCTGACACCGCAACAGGCCGTTTTAGTCATACTGTGCTTGTCTCAGAGAGGAGCTCAATGGTGACTCTTGAAATTGAAAGCAAGCATCTGTGAAGTACTAACACAAAAAGTAGCTATTTCTGTGATAATGTGTATTTCTCAGCCAGAGGAGCTCAAAAGTCACTCCGTCCGCTGAGGAAAGCAGCCGTGAACAAGTAACAGGGCAAACGGGCTGTTTTGGTCATACTGTGCTTTTCTCAGCGAGAGGAGCTTAAAAGTGGCTCCTGACACCGCAACAGGCCGTTTTAGTCATACTGTGCTTGTCTCAGCGAGAGGAGCTCAATGGTGACTCTTGAAATTGAAAGCAAGCATCTGTGAAGTACTAACACAAAAAGTAGCTATTTCTGTGATAATGTGTATTTCTCAGCCAGAGGAGCTCAAAAGTCACTCCGTCCGCTGAGGAAAGCAGCCGTGAACAAGTAACAGGGCAAACGGGCTGTTTTGGTCATACTGTGCTTTTCTCAGCGAGAGGAGCTTAAAAGTGGCTCCTGACACCGCAACAGGCCGTTTAAGTCATACTGTGCTTTTCTCAGCGAGAGGAGCTTAAAAGTGGCTCCTGACACCGCAACAGGCCGTTTTAGTCATACTGTGCTTGTCTCAGCGAGAGGAGCTCAATGGTGACTCTTGAAATTGAAAGCAAGCATCTGTGAAGTACTAACACAAAAAGTAGCTATTTCTGTGATAATGTGTATTTCTCAGCGAGAGGAGCTCAAAAGTCACTCCGTCCGCTGAGGAAAGCAGCCGTGAACAAGTAACAGGGCAAACGGGCTGTTTTGGTCATACTGTGCTTTTCTCAGCGAGAGGAGCTTAAAAGTGGCTCCTGACACCGCAACAGGCCGTTTTAGTCATACTGTGCTTGTCTCAGCGAGAGGAGCTCAATGGTGACTCTTGAAATTGAAAGCAAGCATCTGTGAAGTACTAACACAAAAAGTAGCTATTTCTGTGATAATGTGTATTTCTCAGCCAGAGGAGCTCAAAAGTCACTCCGTCCGCTGAGGAAAGCAGCCGTGAACAAGTAACAGGGCAAACGGGCTGTTTGGTCATACTGTGCTTTTCTCAGCGAGAGGAGCTTAAAAGTGGCTCCTGACACCGCAACAGGCCGTTTTAGTCATACTGTGCTTTTCTCAGCGAGAGGAGCTTAAAAGTGGCTCCTGACACCGCAACAGGCCGTTTAGTCATACTGTGCTTGTCTCAGCGAGAGGAGCTCAATGGTGACTCTTGAAATTGAAAGCAAGCATCTGTGAAGTACTAACACAAAAAGTAGCTATTTCTGTGATAATGTGTATTTCTCAGCGAGAGGAGCTCAAAAGTCACTCCGTCGCTGAGGAAAGCAGCCGTGAACAAGTAACAGGGCAAACGGGCTGTTTTGGTCATACTGTGCTTTTCTCAGCGAGAGGAGCTTAAAAGTGGCTCCTGACACCGCAACAGGCCGTTTTAGTCATGCTGTGCTTTTCTCAGCGAAAGGAGCTTAAAAGTGGCTCCTGACACCGCAACAGGCCGTTTTAGTCATATTGTGCTTTTCTCAGCGAGAGGAGCTTAAAAGTGGCTCCTGACACCGCAACAGGCCGTTTTAGTCATACTGTGCTTGTCTCAGCAAGAGGAGCTCAATGGTGACTCTTGACATTGAAAGCAAGCATCTGTGAAGTACTAACAGAAAAAGTAGCTATTTCTGTCATAATGTGTATTTCTCAGCGAGAGGAGATCAAAAGTCACTCCGTCCGCTGAGGAAAGCAGCCGTGAACAAGTAACAGGGCAAACGGGCTGTTTTGGTCATACTGTGCTTTCTCAGCGAGAGGAGCTTAAAAGTGGCTCCTGACACCGCAACAGGCCGTTTTAGTCATACTGTGCTTTTCTCAGCGAGAGGAGCTTAAAAGTAGCTCCTGACACCGCAACAGTCCGTTTTAGTCATACTGTGCTTTTCTCAGCGAGAGGAGCTTAAAAGTGGCTCCTGACACCGCAACAGGCCGTTTTAGTCATACTGTGCTTGTCTCAGCGAGAGGAGCTCAATGGTGACTCTTGAAATTGAAAGCAAGCATCTGTGAAGTACTAACACAAAAAGTAGCTATTTCTGTGATAATGTGTATTTCTCAGCGAGAGGAGCTCAAAAGTCACTCCGTCCGCTGAGAGGAAGGCAGCCGTGAACAAGTAACAGGCAAACGGGCTGTTTTGGTCATACTGTGCTTTTCTCAGCGAGAGGAGCTTAAAAGTGGCTCCTGACACCGCAACAGGCCGTTTTAGTCATACTGTGCTTTTCTCAGCGAGAGGAGCTTTAAAGTGGTTCCTGACACCGCAACAGGCCGTTTTAGTCATACTGTGCTTGTCTCAGCGAGAGGAGCTCAATGGTGACTCTTGAAATTGAAAGAAAGCATCTGTGAAGTACTAACACAAAAAAGTAGCTATTTCTGTGATAATGTGTATTTCTCAGCCAGAGGAGCTCAAAAGTCACTCCGTCCGCTGAGGAAAGCAGCCGTGAACAAGTAACAGGGCAAACGGGCTGTTTTGGTCATACTGTGATTTTCTCAGCCAGAGGAGCTTAAAAGTGGCTCCTGACACCGCAACAGGCCGTTTTAGTCATACTGTGCTTGTCTCAGCGAGAGGAGCTTAATGGTGACTCTTGAAATTGAAAGCAAGCATCTGTGAAGTACTAACACAAAAAGTAGCTATTTCTGTGATAATGTGTATTTCTCAGCCAGAGGAGCTCAAAAGTCACTCCGTCCGCTGAGGAACGCAGCCGTGAACAAGTAACAGGGCAAACGGGCTGTTTTGGTCATACTGTGCTTTTCTCAGCGAGAGGAGCTTAAAGTGGCTCCTGACACCGCAACAGGCCGTTTTGGTCATACTGTGCTTGTCTCAGCGAGAGGAGCTCAATGGTGACTCTTGAAATTGAAAGCAAGCATCTGTGAAGTACTAACACAAAAAGTAGCTATTTCTGTGATATGTGTATTTCTCAGCGAGAGGAGCTCAAAAGTCACTCCGTCCGCTGAGAGGAAGGCAGCCGGAACAAGTAACAGGGCAAACGGGCTGTTTTGGTCATACTGTGCTTTTCTCAGCGAGAGGAGCTTAAAAGTGGCTCCTGACACCGCAACAGGCCGTTTTAGTCATACTGTGCTTGTCTCAGCCAGAGGAGCTCAATGGTGACTCTTGAAATTGAAAGCAAGCATCTGTGAAGTAATAACACAAAAAGTAGCTATTTCTGTGATAATGTGTATTTCTCAGCCAGAGGAGCTCAAAAGTCACTCCGTCCCGCTGAGGAAAGCAGCCGTGAACAAGTAACAGGGCAAACGGGCTGTTTTGGTCATACTGTGCTTTTCTCAGCGAGAGGAGCTTAAAAATGGCTCCTGACACCGCAACAGGCCGTTTTGGTCATACTGTGCTTGTCTCAGCGAGAGGAGCTCAATGGTGACTCTTGACATTGAAAGCAAGCATCTGTGAAGTACTAACAGAAAAAGTAGCTATTTCTGTGATAATGTGTATTTCTCAGCGAGAGGAGCTCAAAAGTCACTCCGTCCGCTGAGAGGAAGGCAGCTGTGAACAAGTAACAGGGCAAACGGGCTGTTTTGGTCATACTGTGCTTTTCTCAGCGAGAGGAGCGTTGGTTACGTATTGTAACCCCAGATTCTATGAGTATAGGCGCAGCCCTCTAAGGCTATCGCTAGTGGGTTTATTCCTCGCGCTTATGCGCAGCACTGAAAAACTTAAGTCCACGCCCACCTGCGTGATGGGCCTCATCCACGGTCTCACCCTGTGTATAAATTGGACTGAGACCGTACAATCGGCTCCCAAATTAGCTTTTTCTTCAGCCATCCAGGAAACCAGTGAGGCCCAGATCTTAGAGGGCTGCGCCTATACTCATAGAATCTGGGGTTACAATACGTAACCAACGTTGTATTTCGTATAGGCTTCGCCCTCTAAGGCTATCGCTAGTGGGTTAAGGGCGAAGCAGGATATAGTCTATGCCTCACTGGGTCCGTCCGGTACCACAAGCATAACACACCCTGATCCAATAAAAAAGGAGAGAACAAAAATACAAGCCACGGCGCTGCATCCCGCAAAAACGGCGCAGCGCACCCAACCTCACCACAGGCACTCAAGTGACACAAGCACCATAACAAACCTGACATACACCGTGAGGGAAGTAAGGCTAAAAACACAATAAAGCCTACAATCATAATCCAATCACTCTGACAGAACACTCAGTACAGAGTGCGTCATAGAAAAACGGGAAACATCCCGCAGATAAAAACGAATGAAAGAACAGGGGGAAGACCATGATGCTGCAGTACATATGTCTTCCACCGTCATCCCTCCATGCAGAGCCGTGGAAGATGAAATTCCTCTCGTAGAGTGCGCCCTGATGTTCTCCGGAGGGTCCACTCCAGAGGAAAGATACGCTTGTGAGACAGCTTCACACAGCCAGTGTGACAGACGCTGTGCAGACAGAGGAAGTCCCTGGGACTGCTCCCTGTAGTGCACAAACAAACGCTGGGAACGGCGCAACGCAGCCGTGCGCGCAACGTAGCAGGACAGCGCACGCAACGGGCAGAGGAGATGAGACGTGGCCTCCTCCTCCGACCGGTGAGGAGGAAGGCTAAACCCGTCCAATGTTATCACTCTCGATCTGAACGAACTATTAATGCACTTCGGCGTAAAAGCCGGGTTAGGCCGTAAAATAGCAGAGCTGCAATCTCCTTGAATGCGGAGACATGATGGAGCCACAGAAAGAGCAGATAGATCACTCACCCTCTTCGCAGACGTCAAGGCCAAAAGCAACGCAGTCTTGACAGACAGAAACTTAAGCGGAACCTGATCCAGAGGTTCAAACGGCGCTTTAACCAGCGCGCGTAAAACCAACGCCAGATCCCACTGAGGAGCGAGAGAGCGAGCCACAGGCCTGTGTCTCCGCACGCCCCTCAGAAAACGTTTCAAAAGAGGGTGGCTAAACACCGATCTGTCACCGAAGCCCTCGTGACAAGATGATATGGCCGCCGCATACGTTTTAACTGTGCTGAAGGCCAAATTCCTATCCACCAACTGCTGAAGGAACGACAGCACGTGAGGCAGAGGACACGCCACGGGGTCCAGAGTCTTTTCCACACACCAGCGCTGAAAAGCTGACCATTTGGCTGTGTAAGACGCTCTGGTAGACGCAGCCCTGGCGTTCTGAATAGTACGCACGACCTCACTAGAGAGGCCCATCCTCTCTAAGCGGTCCCGTTCAGGAGCCAAGCCCACAAGCGTTGCCCTATCATCGGATAATTCCTGATCGCCCCCTCCGCCTGAGAGAGAGCGTCCCCCCGCCACGGCAGTCTCCATGGGCGGCCCGACAACAGCCGCCGCAGGCACGGAAACCATGACGCGCCCGTGCGCTCTGGAGCTATCAAAATCGCGGACAGCCGCTCCTCCCGCACCCGGTCCAGAAACCGCGGGATCAGCGGAACCGGTGGAAAAGCATACAGAAGCACAGTGGGCCACGGCTGATGCGCAAACGCGTCCACTCCCAGTGGAGGATCGTCTCGTGCGCTCAGAGAGAACCAGAGCGCGCATTGCGCGTTCTCTCGCGTGGCGAACAGATCCACCTCTGCCTCGCCGAACCTGAGCCAGATCTGGTCGATCAATTCGGGGTGGAGGCTCCAATCCCCCTGGCAAGGGCCCCCTCTCGACATAATATCCGCCCCCCTGTTCAAGTCGCCGGGAATGTAGCACGCCCTGATGGAGAGCAAGTGTGTGTGCGCCCAGCGTAGCAGCCGTCTGGCTATGTTCAGAAGCTGAGCGGAACGCACTCCTCCCTGGCGATTTATGTAGGCTGCTGTGGCCCTGTTGTCCGTGCGGATCAGCACGTGCTGTTTCCGCAACAGCGGGGCGAAGTGTCGAACCACTTTCCACACAGTGAGCAATTCCAGCGCGTTTATGTGGAGAGACATGAGTGCCGGCCACCGTCCTCCCACAACCCGCGACAGACACGTCCCCCCCCATCCTGAGAGAGACGCGTCTGTGAACACTGAGATGTGAGACGCAGCCCTGCCCAGCGGCACTCCCGCTGACAGGACGTGGGGATTCCTCCAGTAAGCCAAATCGGAGCCCACTGATGGAGGAACGAAAACCATGCGCCTCCGTTGACGCACAGGATCGACGCGCAGACGAATGAACCACCTCTGCAGCCGTCTCATGTGAAGGAGGCCCAGGGGAACCACTGTGTGAGCCGCAGACATCATGCCCAGTAGCTGCATGACAGAGAGAGCCGTCACAACACTGTGCGGCGTGACGCGGCGGAGAAGAGCGCACAGCGTCTCCATTCTCTGCTGTGAGAGCCGTGCTCTCATGCCGGCCGAATTCAACTCCACTCCCAGATAAACAATCAGCTGGGAGGGAAGAGGCGAGCTCTTTTTCCAGTTTATTGTGAAGCCCAGTCGCAACAGATGCGTCACCAGCGTTTCCGTCTGTGACGCAGCTTCCGCCCTGGAGCGAGCCAGCACAAGCAGATCGTCCAGATAAAATAACACTCTCATCCCCGACCTGCGTAACGGCTCCAGAGCCGTCTCCACGCATTTTGAAAAGGTGCGTGGAGCCAGGGAGTAGCCGAACGGCAGACGGTTGTACTGATACTGCGTCCCCTGAAATGAGAAACGCAGGAATTTCCTGTGTTTCGGGACGATGGGGACGTGAAAATACGCGTCCTTCAGGTCTATGGAAGTGAACCAGTCTCCCTGGTGAACACATTCCAGCACCCGCCTGATCGTTAACATGTGAAAAGGTCTGGACATTATCGATTTGTTGAACACAGACAAATCGAGAATGGGCCTCATCCCCCCCGTTTTTTTCGGAACGAGAAAATAACGGGAGTAAAACCCCTGATTCTCTTCCCCCTGAGGAACTCTGGAAATCACATCTTTCAACAGTAGTTCCCGCAGCTCTGACTGGAGAGCGAGGCAGTGTTCCTGGGATGATAAAACTGTTTCCAGTATCCCGTTGAACCGCGGAGGGGGAGCGGCGAACTGCAGAGTGTAACCTCTGTCGATCAGCCTGCCCATCCAGCTGTCCATCAGACATACGCGCCGCCACTCCGAGCAACGCTCTGAAAGCGGGCGTACATTTGTTTGCGCCATGCTCGTCATGGAGACGAGCCGAGAGAGAGCCCTCGCCGCCGTCGCATGAGCCGGGGCGTCTGTCCCCGGCGCAACCCATGGGGGGCTCGGACCGAAAGGGCTGAGCTGGACTCGCAGCCGGCCATAGCGGGAGAGGAGATGCGTAACGGCCGGAGAGCCCCGCCTCACCCAGCCGCCGTTTAGGAGAAACCCCGTAAACGTGCTGCTGAGTGTCAAACTCACTCACACACACTGATGAGTGAGGAGAGGAGATGCCAGATGCAGGCACGGATGCGTGTGCGCTGTCCACACGAGGCGTAACAGCGCTCGTGGGCTCATAGGGGGGCGTCACAGCAGAAACACCATGTGTGGGGAACACCTCTGAACGAGTGACAGAGGGAGTGTGCTGCTTGGGTGACGTGAGTCCGTGCCGCTGACTAACGGGAGGAGTAGAGGCGGCCGGCTCACACGTTGTGGGGAATGTGTGTGTAACAGCTGCTGCTGAGTCGGATGAGTCAGGTGCAGACTGGTTATCAGGAAAACTGCCCTCTAGGGGATGATGTTTTTGTTTTATCTCAAAACATTCAAACATACAAGCAGTAGTCACATAAGCATTACACACATTCCCCCCAACCCGTCACTGTCTCCTGCCCTGCTTCCTCGGAGGCTCCATGGGAGGATTGGACCATGAGGAGAGCACACGGCTGGTTTTGGCGGCCCTCCGAGGCGCCCACTGCTGGGGAGGAGGAAGCGGTGGTGGTGGTGGTGGTGGGGCAGGGGGCCGGGACGCAGCTCCGGCAGCCGCCGGAGGGCGTCTCTGCCGTTGCCGCTGGTCACGCCGTTCTCGGCGGTCACGCCATTGGCCGAGCGGGCGGTGGGAGCGCGCCGCGGGTTGAGCCCAGGCGACGTGCTTCCTAATGTTCTCTGCCTCCTCCGACGCCGACTTCATGGCGTTCACCATGGAGTGGAAGTGTGGCCCGAACAGCCCGTCCGGGCTGATGGGGGCCTCCAGCAGCTCCTTCTTCGCTGCTTCGGGGATGGCGGACTGTTGCAGCCACAGGTGCCTGTGCACCATCGTCTGCCAGGCTGCGATTCTAGCCGAGCAGACGGCGACAGACGCGCAAAGCATCAGAATGGCGCTGGAAGCTTTGGCTATCTCATCTGCGTGCTCTGGGGACACCGCGTCGGGCTGAGCTGCCAGCTTCGTGAGAGAGTAGGCCAGCAGGGAGATGTTGTTTGCCGCCGCAGAAGCCTGGGACGCACATTGGTGGGAGCGGTCGGCAAGACGGGCTGTCAGCTGGTCTTTCGGTGCTAGCGGAACCGGCCGCCGTCCGGCTAGCGGGTTCGCTAGCTTAGCTCCGAAAAATGCAGTGAGGTTGGGCTCCAGCGGGGGAACGGGGGGGAACCCATGCTCCGTACGCCCCTCCACCTTGGTGATGGGGACGTAGGTGGACACCGGGGCCTTCAGGTTCCGCGGGTCCGCTGCTGCCCCATCCTGGTATTTGTTGATAGCTGGGAAACATGGCCACACGGGGTCCCGCCTGACCGGCTGGGCAGGGAGGAAAGCCCCGCTCATGTCATCCAGCGGAGCC
>SEMN01001743.1:0-30083 GCA_005408345.1 Macquaria australasica
TCTCTGTACTCCCCATCATCCCCGTCAGTGATGAGGCCGACGATGGCAGAGTCGTCAGAGAACTTCTGTAGGTGACAGTTTGAAGTGTTATGGGTGAAGTCTTCTGTGTAGAAGGTGAACAGGAAAGGCGCCAGAACGGTTCCCTGTGGAGCCCCTGTGCTGTAGAGAAGTGTGTCAGACACACAGTCCTGTAACCTCACATACTGTGGTCGGTTTGTGAGGTAGTCCAGGATCCATGCTGCCAGGTGATAGTCCACCCCAGCGTGCTCCAACTTGTCCCCCAGAATCCTGGGCTGGATGGTGTTAAAAGCACTGGAGAAATCAAAAACATGATCCTCACAGTGTTTCCAGCCTTTTCTAGGTGAGAGAGGGATGTGTGAAGTAGGTAAATGACAGCGTCATCCACCCCAATGCGGGGTTGGTAGGCAAACTGCAGAGGGTCCATACATGGGCTCACCAGCGGACGCAGGTGGACAAGAACCAGTCTCTCCAGGGTCTTCATTAGGTGAGAGGTCAATGCCACTGGCCTGTAGCCATTGAGGTCCTTGGGGTGAGGGGTCTTTGGCACAGGAACCAGACACGATGTTTTCCACAGTTTTGGCACCCTCCCCAGCTTCAGACTCAGGTTGAACAGGTGCCCAACAATCCCACACAGCTGATCCGCACAGGACTTCAGAAATCTGGAGCTGATGCCATCTGGGCCCGCCGCCTTCCCTACCCTCATCTTCCTCAGTTCATTTCTCACCTGGGATGTTGTGAGGAACAGCCCGGTTGAGCTTGTAGGGGGTAGGGGGGCTGAAAGGGAGGTGTTTGCAGGTGTGAAATGGGGAGATGGGCCCAGCCCAGGCTGTGGTGTAGGTGTATGAAGTGGCTGTAAGCTGAGGGCTGTGTGGAGTGGTGAGTGGTGAGATGAAAATACAATTGGAAATACTTGGAAAATACAATTTTCCAAGTATTATTATGATTATATAATATTACTAATAGCAGTACCACCCCAGTAATGATTTTTAAGTCATGTAGGTCATCAGTGTGTGACTTTATGGGTTAGAACAAGCACAGACACATTTACATGTGTCTAGCTCTAGCTTGAGAGTGTCATTGAACAGGCATTGAACAGCTTTGTGTTACGGACTCCCACTTTTGTTACACGCTTGAGCCAAGTTGGTAACAGTTTCAAGCATTGCTCAATATTGAGTTCACTTCAGTCGGCACAACAGCAGTAAATGTGGACTAAACTGTGGATAACTTTTAATTGCTTTGACACAAAATGCACCCAGTGACCTCATCTTTCAAATTTCATCAATTGTTTTCGCACTCAAACTCAAAACACCACAAAAACTCTTTGTATTTACAGTCCATTTTTCACGTTTGCTAAAGCTAAATTTACATTCAAAACCTAACTTAACACACAAGATTGCCAGGGATGGATCAGGCATGCAAAAAGATTGTTTCCCAGGTGTATTGCAAGAGAAGCCATACAGTGTGATGTCGATGAAAGAACAGGGTTGACTAGCACTGCTGTATGTCTATATCTGTAGCTATCCTATGCATGAATGTATAGTGAATATATACATGTTTGTTTTGTATTGCATAAGTAGAATTTAGGAAAATAAAGCCTACTGAAGCATATTGCATCATTTCTGACTGGAACATACAGCATACTGTAAGGTAGCACATTCCATGCAAAAATGAGGTGCCATTCATTATTTTACTGCAAAAAAGAATGTGAGTGAGATGTATGTTGTGCTGAGCTGCATGTTGATAAAGAGAACTGTGTGAAGAGTTTTGAAAAAGTCAACTCAGTATGGAGAAATACATGTAACCACAGACATAGTAGAGAGGGGAATAGTGGAACTAAATACCTGGGGCCCGAGGATGGGGGAGGGCCCTCAAAAAGCCTGGAATTAAAGGTTAGGTTTTATCGGTTCTATGTATTTTGTGAAATACAGCCAGACAATGATCCTTTCTCAGTGAAGGTGGCTTTCAATCTTGGTCTTACAGTATGCCCAGGGTATAATGAAAACTGTGACAGACTTAATCTTCCATAATGTTTTAAAACCTCATAGTGAAAGCTTCATACAGACATTGCAGTAGGTTGAGAAAAAAGAGCTGAAATATGCAGAGATTTCAGATTGTGTGACTTGAAATGCATTAAAAATACATAATGACTGCTGCATTGTCGTCTCATACATCGGAAAAGCTTTATTAGACAGGTTATAATACAGTACATAACATTAAACTACTAACATTTATGTGATAAAGCAAAGAATAGAATTAAGAGTATATAAATAATATTAATATAGAATATAATTATATATAGAATATGTTAATGTGAATGAGCAAAATACTTAATGGATAGAATAGCATTTATATCGTTATATGATCTCTTACACCATTGCAATACTCAATCATGTCTGCCTACTTGTCCAACCTCAGCTTCACTCAGACTCCATCCCCTTTGTCTTGAATTTGTATTTTCTAGTCCCTGTAACTACCAACTAAAGATGGCAGCGGGCATTAAAGCCAAGTCCAGACTTTAAAAGGTCCTCTCAGAGTCTTTCTGGTGGCTTCATGGGTGCATCGTCCCTGCTTTCTCTGTGGTCTAATACAGGACAAAGATAAGGAGTACAAGAAGCAGATGGGTCATACCCAGTCTGATACAACAGGCGTCACTGGCAGTTGTTGTAGTTGTGGCTGATTGTGTTGCTGCGGTGGCCGGGGCGGAAGTTGCTATAGTTGTTGTTGTTTGAGAGGAAGTGTTTGTAGTTGTTGGGGACCTGGTTGTTGTCATCGAGACGGTGGTTATTGTGGCAGCAGTTGTTGTAATGGGGGCAGCAGCTGTTGTCATTGGGGCAGCTGTAGATGTTGTTGGGGCAGCAGTAGTTGTTGTTGGGGCAGCGGTTGTTGGGGCAGCAGTTGTTGTCGTTGGGGCAGCGGTTGTTGGGGCAGCAGTTGTTGTCGTTGGGGCAGCGGTTGTTGGGGCAGCAGTTGTTGTCGTTGGGGCAGTGGTTGTTGGGGCAGCATTTGTTGTTGGGGCAGCAGTTGTTGTCGTTGGGGCAGCGGCTGTTGTTGTTGGGGCAGCAGTTGTTGTTGTTGGGGCAGCAGTAGTTGTTGTTGGGGCAGCAGTTGTTGTTGTTGGGGCAGCAGTAGTTGTTGTTGGGGCAGCAGTTGTTGTTGTTGGGGCAGCAGTAGTTGTTGTTGGGGCAGCAGTTGTTGTTGTTGGGGCAGCAGTAGTTGTTGTTGGGGCAGCAGTTGTTGTTGTTGGGGCAGCAGTAGTTGTTGTTGGGGCAGCAGTTGTTGTTGTTGGGGCAGCAGTAGTTGTTGTTGGGGCAGCAGTTGTTGTTGTTGGGGCAGCAGTAGTTGTTGTTGGGGCAGCAGTTGTTGTTGTTGGGGCAGCAGTAGTTGTTGTTGGGGCAGCAGTTGTTGTTGTTGGGGCAGTATTACACAAACGTGTCCCACAACAGGATGGTCCACTGCTGATAGTACCAACACTTTGCATGAAAGGTAGGCTACCCAGGCTGGCAGCAGCTGCACACAGGTTTGTAGATGCGCAGCCAAAGGCTGGAGAAGTACTGGACCCAGTCGTCACTGTAGAGGAAAATTCACAGTTTTACTACACAAATTCTATATTTGTTATTAGTTTGCTAATTTCAGGAAGAAGTATTAAAATCCTTCACTTGATTAAAATAAGCAATACCACAATGTAAAAATACAAGTTACAAGTAACGGTCTTGCATGAAAAAACTTACTTAAGTAAAAGTATTATCAGAAAAATATACTTAAAATGTCAAAAGTAAAAGTACTTATTGTGCAGACTGGTGCAGACTGGTCCTTTTCAGACTGTTCTATTATAAATACTTCATATTATTGGATTAGTAATTACTGATGAGGCAGAGCTTATTTTGATGACTTTACCTACTGTGGACTGTCGGAAACATTTTTGTGAGTTGATCATATCATAAAATATTAATCTGTAAAGTAACTAGTCACTATAGCTGTCATTTAAATGTTGTGCAGTAAAAAGTACTGTATTTACTTCTGAAATGTAGTGGATTAGAAGTATAAAGTAACTTATAATACTCAAGTAAAAGTACCTGAAACAGTTCAGAGTAAATGTACTTCATTACTTTCCTCCAGTGGCTGATTCTCCAGATCTCACATGTAGTAATTTGTTTGAAATACTTTGAGGTAGTAAAACATATTTGGAGACAAACTTGTATCAGTTGTATTATAAAGACTCACCAGTCGCTTGAAAGCAGCTGTTCTCCACTCCTTGACATTGTAATGGAGAGGTGCACTGAGAGGTGATGGGGTTACAAGTGAAACACTGTAGGCTGTTAACTGTCTGAGCAGCAGGGACTGAAACAGAAAATAAAAATTTTTTTTTTTGAGGAAGAGAGAACATTTAAGCATCACAACATGAAACTAGAGCATGTCAGAAGATGGCAGGCTGCCGGTGATCTTTATCTATCTTTTCTTATTCTTATCTTGAATAAACTACATATCATCTTTACTTACAGGGTAGAGTTTCTGCGTTGCAGTTATCCGTGTTGCAGCAGGTAGCAGATGCAACTGCACTCGAAACACCCAAGTTGGCTGAAAATGTCTGAGAGCCGGTGGCTGGACACAGGGAGGACGATGCACACGCCTTGAAGATTTGCTTTCCTGGATTTCCAGATGAAGTGGCTACAAAATCAAAGTGCAGTTTGTTAATGTTCTTGGACAGAACACGTAACTTTGCAGTACATGTTTTTCACTGAAAAGTATTAGGTGACATAAAGAAAAGACTACCTTGAATGGAAGCTGTTATACACATCGTCTCTGAGGAACATGTAACTGGTACTGTGGTTGAACACTGCTGATCTGCGCAAGTTTGACACTGAAGTGCTCCAGCTGCAATGGGGAGAAAAACAGTCAGTGAATGATGATCCCATCTTAATGTCAAATGGGATGTCTGAGGTGTTTTGATGGTCTGTACAGACTGAAAACTCTTCTTCTTCTTGTGCAAAAGGATTTTAAATGACATGAGGTTGCAGTGGATAACAAGGGGTTAAAGTGTCTAATATCAGCTACTAGACTCTTTACTTCTGCACATTTTGCACAGCCTAGTCTTGTCATGTATATAATGTCTATAGATTTTGAATGCCATTTACTTAATTTTTTACTTTCTTATTTCTTTGTATTTATTATTCTAAATTGTCTTTATCTGTTTCCAACCTCTTTAGACTGATCTTGTACTGCTGTACTGTGACATGTGAATTTACCCTCTGGAGATCAGCTAAGTCTTATCTTATCTACAATTGTCAAGGATATGAAATTTGTTTTGGTTAATTAAAATAAATCATCTGGTAATTTTAAGTGTAAAATTCAAATTTCTTTCTAAAATCAGTCTTGGTAAAATGATAAACCTCTTAAAAGTTTTAAATTAGGTTCTCTAGTAGCTGCAGAAACTCTAATGTAAGAATAGTGGAGTTACCTGTGCTGGACAGTGCCCAGATGAGAGTCAGAGAAAGGATCAGCTTCATCATGATGAACAGGTAAGTACTGGAGATCAGTTTTCCTTGATGGTGGTACTATACTTTCAGCGCCGCAGCACTTTATATACTGTACAGGTGTCGAATAAATTTACGACACATGCATGCGTAAAAACCTCAGGCATTGGGTGTGTTCCCATTTTCATAGCGTGACTGTTCAGACACTCGTCTTCTCTTTTGTCACCTGAAAAGTCATCACGTCAACACACCTTCCCACACCCTCTTTTACTTCATTCATTCAACCTTTATTTAAATTTCAGAAATCATTGATGGCATGCCCTCATTTTCAATGATGTCTAGAGTACAATTAAAACAGAATAAATACAAAAACAAAAAAATAATTAACGAGCGAACAAACAGACAACAACAGAACACACTTAAAAACAGTTACATTGAAGAGCGGAGTAGTTTGTAATCATGGTATTAAACTGACCTAGAGGTACAATTGTGTTAAGTTTGTTTGTGTGAAAGTGTTCCAAAAACTGAAAGCATTTTTTCCAAATTTTATATTTGCACGAGGGACTTGATCACTTGAGCAAGTCAAATAATGACTGTAGGACCAATTTAGTGAAGTGACATATGATGGTAAGTTGCCATTAAGGTGAACATTTGAGTGTCAAAATGAAAACAGAACATGTCAGAAGATGGTAGGATGCCAATGTTCTTACCTTATCTAGGTTAGTCCTAGATGACATGAAGGAATGATGAGGGAAGCTCGTGGACAGCAATAAACAGGAAGCATCTTGTATCGTAATGTTAGTGTGTGTGTTTGTGTGGGTGGAAGGAAAGCTTATAGTGAAACTGCCAAAACACATGAAGTGGGCACAACGTTTTGCTGTATTGGGGACGGTTGTACTTTTTTCCATAGTTACCTAATGATCTTCCATAATTATACAGGTTGCTTATACTGACTGCTTACGAGATTGTTTGCTTGACCAATGATCAGCAGATGGATTCAATAGTAATTTAACTCAAATTCAAGCTCAAATCACATATTTTACTATCACAGAATCCTGCGGTTGTGCTGCTTTGCTTTCACACCACAAAAGAACTGCTCAAGAGTTCAGCTTAAAGCATACTGAGGCCCGCCCATCATATCTTTGACAATAGTATGTCTAAAGTTTTAGGATGGGAAATATCCGATCATGTGCCTAACAGACCTTATAGTGTAATTTAGGGTAATGTTGTTATTGTCATAATGTTTCCTGTTTGTATGTGTATATACATATTTTTGGGAAAATGAGGGGAAGCAAATGCAACAAAAGTCCTGCAGTCGGACGTGAACTGAAGACGCTGCGATTCACGGTCGGCACCTTAACCTCTGGGCCACTGGGGTACCCCGAACTTGTCATTTTTACATTCTTGGTCTTTGCACAGATTAAACAAACAAGATATAAGTGTTAATCAAAACCTGGACTTCACATACTCAGTAAACACCCTATTTGTGTGCTTAAAAGGTGGCTGTGGCTAGATAGCAGGTAGCAAACTTTTGCAAACACCAGAAAAGGTGTGAACAATGATTCTGGCAACTACTACCACTACGCAACTGACAACAACTAAAGCTACCAAAAATGCCTGCACAAACTGCAAAAAATGCCTGTAGTGTCCTTGTGATTTTAGGTGTGTGGACATTTCTTGTTTCTTTTCTTCTTAAGGCATGTAAGAGAAACAGTATTTTTGACTGTGTAATATGTTATTTAAATGCAGTGACAATAAACTTGGATGTACTTGAAGCAAACACTACCCTACATAGGTATTAATTAATTGCGAGTTTATTTTGTCTCCTTTCTGCCACTCTGAGTAGGAGTTTTTGCAGTGAATGGTAAAATCTTCACTTATAATCCTGAATCTGGGCCTGTTCAAATTTGGCCACATTAATGAAACATTTGTGCACGCAGATATAGATCTTAATTATTTAACAAATTAAGAACTTTTGTGAGATTCATCATTGTTCGAGCAACACAAATAGAAAATAGTTTAGTCATGCGTTTACGAACTTTATATTTAAAATTTACTTCCTGGGACACTTGAATAGTGGGGAACCACAATTGATTTTATGAGCAATGCTTGTGCTGTTCCCACAGTAACAAATCAAAATGTCTGCTGCAGATTTTCTCCCTGGTTTGTTTGTGGAGTACGTAGCCCCCCCTGGTGTCAGCTGAGAAAAAAGAGCCATGTCTAAATCTGAACTCTCGGTTTACAAATCCTTGGATTCATAATCCGTGCCCTCGAATTTGTAAACCGTGCCCACGGTTTTGCAAGGGTTTTAGGATGTGTAAACTGTACAAAATCCTTGCGCCTGGATTTGCAAACGACTTCTTCTTCAGAGAACAAGGAATGGGGCATTTCGACGACGACGTCATCCACCATATGATAATATAATATGATTGTATTTTAAGGAGGAAAATGAGGGGCTGTCAATTGGTAAAGGCAGTGACGATGTGGTTTTCAAACACAATTTATCGGCTAACTTCGTCCTTTAAAAAAGCGTGAGAGTTCCACTTTTTTATACTTTTGAGCAGCCATAAATTTACCATTTGATGCATAAAAAACCTTCAATAGAGTCAGTTGAAATTCTTGTTTTTAGTTTAACTAACTACTATTGTTTAGAACTAAAATAAAATGTGGTTGTGACTATATTAAGCCACATCACCTATGACCACCATCAAATCCACTACAAATGGGAAAAATGTCCCTGAGATACTATTGTTAAGCGCTCCCCCCTTTTGTGTTCTTCTCCCTCCTTCTATCTCTGTCCCCTTCTAAGGTGCTCCTGATCTGGAAATTAAGCGGTGGCCAGCCCCTATTTAAGGAAGGCTGGGGGAGGAGATCTCTCTCTGTCAGACGAGCAGCCTTCTAACCATCTAGTGTTTTTCTTTTGAGGATGGGGGTCTGGTAGTCTAGTTTTCATGGCTTTTGTTGATAGTTTAGTTTGTGCACTGTTTTTGGTAGGTTAGGTGGGCAAGTTCTGGGTCCGACGGCCGCTATGTGGCTAGCCCAGACGTCCCCCATCTTCTGTTATGTTTGGCCAGGCCTCCAGACTCCCATAGTTTTGGTTAATGTGTAGTATTATTTGGTTTCTTAATAAAATATAATTTAGTTGATACTGTTCTTTGGGATTGGCGTCCTTTTGTATGTGTTGCTGGCCACAGAGGTGAGCCAAATGTTTGTGTTCTGGTGGTGGCCGTAACAACTATTAAGAGAGTCCTCATCTTTGAAGCTCGTAAAAAGAACATGAAATGCCGTGATACATTTTAAGCAGAACGTAATTTTAGCTGAAGATCTTTTTGAGCTCCTCATCATCTGTGACAGCAGTAATTCTTGGCTGCTTTCTCCCTGGTATGTTTGTGCATTAAAGATGTCAAGACACGCTAGAGACTTGTTTTCACATTATATTTCCTCCCTGGCAGCAAAACACATTCCACAAGCCTTCAGAAACTCCTGCAGCTAAACTGGACTAATCAAACACTTTGATTGCTGACTAACTCTAACAGACACACTATAAATGGACCCATAATGCAACAGTCTGCGGAGGAGCCAGTGTAAACTTAATTTCCAGGAAAAAAGGAAAGAAATATCACAGAAGACACCCAGGTGAGAGCGTGTTTCCTTTTTGTACCCGTTTTTCTCTGACCAAACAGAAACCAACTGTTTTAAATAAAGATAACATTTAAGTAAAGAAATAACAGTTTACAGCAATTGATATTTCTAAGCTGTTAGCAAGACAACATGCATAATGTTAGCTACAAAAACTAGAGCTTCCTGTTTCTATAAAGACTCACAATAAATGAGGATGAGGAGTGGAGGATGTTTAACCTGTTTGTTTTCATGCATGCAGCCTACAGTATCTTCCTCTTTTAAACACAGGTTCACTATATAAGGTGGAGTTCCACAGTAAAAGCAGTAAACTGTGCATTTACTCATAATGATGAAGCTGATTCTCAGGGTTTATGCAGTTATGAGAGTCTAGATTATAATTATTTCTTTGTGATCAATGTATTATTTCTTAAATAAATAAATACAAAAATAAAATTCTTGCTTTGTGTTCACAAGGAATTGCCTTTCTACACATCCACCAAACAGGAAGCAACATTTACATTCACTTATAGTCACGTTTGTGTCCCACGATGAATGTAAGTCCAATATTCACCCTCCTATACAACTCCTGAGAAAAGTATCTGGCTCTTTACATGTTCCACTTTCTTCACTCTGCTTATGTACTTACATATAGTACAAGTGTGATGCCATGTAATATGCCATACTATTCGTCAAATATTTAATATAAAAATAATACACTCGAAAAATCTTGAGTGTATTATTTTTTAATCTTTGGATTATATATTGACTACTGTAATACATTCTAACCGCCATAATAAAACTTTTCTGACATGTGATAAGTTAAAATGGTTCCTGGTTTATCCGTGCTGTTCAGAGCTATTGAACTAAGAAGAAGAATTCAATTTAGAAAATCATATGTTAGACTGGATGTGTAAATAGGTTGTTAACATAGCTGAGCTGTTTTGGATTGATCACACATGATTTCACCATGTTTCTTTCACGATTGTGATCTTTCGTGTCAGGCAGCCCACAACTACACAGCGTAAAGGGTCCTGTAGCTGCTAGTCTCTAACTACAACTAGCTAGAAGAGACTAAAAAGCTCTGTAGAGCTGCAGAGTTGATGATAATTCTCTGTGCATTTATCACTGCAATTATTCTGATTGGGATAGTAAATGTACATTCTAATAGTTAGACATTAAAATGTTAAAACCATGTCAACTCCACTTATTAGCAGTGCACAAACTAAACTATCAACAAAAGCCGTGAAAACTAGACTACCAGACCTCTATCCTCAAAAGAAAAACAACACTAGATGGTTAGAAGGCTGCTCGTCTGACAGAGAGAGATCTCCTCCCCCAGCCTTCCTTAAATAGGGGCTGGCCACCGCTTAATTTCCAGATCAGGAGCACCTTAGAAGGGGACAGAGATAGAAGGAGGGAGAAGAACACAAAAGGGGGGAGCGCTTAACAATAGTATCTCAGGGACATTTTTCCCATTTGTAGTGGATTTGATGGTGGTCATAGGTGATGTGGCTTAATGTAGTCACAACCACATTTTATTTTAGTTCTAAACAATAGTAGTTAGTTAAACTAAAAACAAGAATTTCAACTGACTCTACTGAAGGTTTTTTATGCATCAAGTGGTAAATTTATGGCTGCTCAAAAGTATAAAAAAGAGGAACTCTCACGCTTTTTTAAAGGACGAAGTTAGCCGATAAATTGTGTTTGAAAACCACATCGTCACTGCCTTTACCACTCGATAGCCCCTCATTTTCCTCCTTAAAATACAATCATATTATTATATGATTGTATTTTCACTAACAAAGACCACAGCACTAAAAATATAGATTTAGAATAGTTTATTGCATATTATGGATGGAGGAGAGCCAAGATGATGTAGGGGGGATGGAGTAAGGGTCTGGAGGGATAGATGAGGGATGAAGGGAAGAGGGGAAGGAGGGTGAGGTATGAGGGGAGGAATCAGGGTCGTGGATGGATGGATGGAGGAGTATGATGATGGACTGGTGTCAGCTGGTGGCGGGAAGACAGAAGTGAACCGCAGGGATCGAGACTCTGAGTGGGGGAGCCGTCTGTTGGAGTATTCAGACTTGATAGAGCCCCCAATAAGAAAACTTAAATGGAAAGCTGCGATTGGGCGTTTCTGATGTCATTGAGGTTGTTGCGGATGTAGGTGAGGTATGCTGGAGAAGACCAGCGGCCGACAATTTTGATAATGTGGTTAGGGATTCTATGCCTAGAAGCGGTGGAGGTGGCTCAGATGCAGAATGAATGCCCAGAGTATAGCTCAGGGGATATTCCAGATCTGGATAGGAAAGTGGAGGTGAAACCAGAAGCGGGTTGCCACTTTACCTGTCTCTGAGATGAACAAAGGGTCTTGGGGGGAAGCATGGCTGGCTAGTCTTGAGTTTATGTAGTCTCGTGTAGGTTCATATGGACTTAAGTTTGAGTCTAGTCAAAAGAGGTAGATGGGTTGAGGTAGACCCGATTGGTTGGTCTTGCTGCATTTGAGGTGGTAGATGAGAGTGTTGGAGGAATAGATGGAAATGTCAGACACGGTTTTGTGTCGGGATGGATGGAAGTTGAGGGTAGAAGCGATGAACTCTGAGCAGAGCAGAAAGCCGAAGAATGCCAGTAGGAACATAGTTTCTAAGACTTTGTCTATGGACAGAGACAGATAGCTTGTGCGGAGAGTTCTGATGCAGTGGGCAAAGAGGTCTGAAGTGGGGGTCAGACATTTTGGCGTAGGACGTGGTTCGGCCTTTCGGAGACTTTTAATTAACATGCTGATGTGTGAGTGGGACATGGCTGGACACGGTGCTCCTGAGGACAGGTTTAGTTAACTCCGCTGATGTAGACCTATAAGGTGAAAATGGTGGGAATGGAGTCAGAAGAGGGTTGGAGGCTGGTGCCAATTGTCTGAATTTCTGAAACGAGAAGCGAGAAAGTGAGTCAGCAATTAAGTTCTTGTCTACTACAGCACAGTTGTTGGAGTGGAAGGCGATGATCTTTGTCTATTCGTGCCCCCAAGAATGACTGCTATGATGACTGGGTACAATTCGCAGATGGTGGAGGAACGAGTGAGAAATGAGAATTCTGGCGGCTATTCGGCTGAGAACCACAACCACAGGAGCTGCCAAAGCTGACGGAAGGGACTGCATCTGTGAACAGCTGGATGTCTTCTGGCTTGGTGATGTGGTCATTATAAAGGAAGGAGATGCCGTTCCAGGAGGAGAGGAAGTGGTGCCACAGTTTTAGCTCCATTTTGCATGCTTCGTTCAGTGTAATGTGGTTGTGGAGAGATGGAACAGAGACGGATATGGAAAGGAGGGGTGACAAGAAGGATTGACCTGGAGGGATGATACGAATGGCGTAGTTGAGGTGACCTAGCAGCGAAAGATGTTGGCGTTTGGTGCATCTGTGAGCCAAAAGTAAATGAACAAGGAAATCTGGTGGGTTTTCTCGGTAGGCAGGGATGCTTGGAGTGACACGGAGTCAAGGATGATGCCGAGAAATTCCAGGGATGTGCTGGGGCCTTCCGATTTCTCTGAGGAGAGAGGAACTCAGAGTTCGTGAAATGCAGAAGTGAGTATTGAGGCCAAGTGATTGGGGAGAAGATAGTAGCGTGATGGTAAGAAAGTCATCTAGGAGATAGATGACGTACAGGAGTTTGTAGTTTGTCAAGATCCAGCAGAGTCAAGATCCAGCAGAGTGCTTCGGATAAAGAGTCGAATATTTTCGGGCTGCTCTTGCACCCGAAAGTCAGACCCACTGTGAAGTGTGCGCCCTTCCAGAGGACACCGAAAAGATGCCAGTAGTCAGGGTGGATGGGAAGGACTTTGAAGGTGCTGGTGATGTCTGCCTTGTACAACCAGGCTCCTTGGCCTGCGAGGCGGATGAGGGAAATGGCATGATTGATTGTTGTATTCTGCATGGAGAAGTCCGGGCTGGGAATTAAGCTATTGCTGCTTGGGACGGTGGAGCCGTGGGGGTTTAAGAGGTCTATGATGAGTCTCTTTTTCCCTGAATATTTCCTAGTAGTTACGCCAATTGGACTGATTCTGAATGTGGGGAAAGGTGGACTATGTGGCGGGCCCAGATTTTGTTATGTTCGGCCAGGCCTCCAGACTCCATAGTTTTGGTTAATGTTAGTTTGAAAATAAAAATCCTCGTTTATTAACTAATCCTCAGGTAATCCTCTGTATGTGTTACTGGTCACAAGGTTGAGCCAAATGTTTGTTTCCTTGTTGTGGCCGGAACACCAGCCACTCACTGTCCTGCCGTTTCAGAGTCTGCTATTCCTCCACTGCCCTGCAGTTGTCCTCAGTGTTTCCCAGCTGTCATTATAGCCCTTTTTCACAGCAGACATTTTGATTTGGGACAGTGGGAACGGCACAAGCATTGCTCATAAAATCAATTGTGGTTCCCCACTATTCAAGTATCCCAGGAAGTAAATTTTAAATATAAAGTTCATAAAAGCATGACTAAACTATTTTCTATTTGTGTTGCTCGAACAATGATGAATCTCACAAAAGTTCTTAATTTGTTAAATAATTAAGATCTATATCTGCGTGCACAAATGTTTCATTAATGTGGCCAAATTTGAACAGGCCCAGATTCAGGATTATAAGTGAAGATTTTACCATTCACTGCAAAAACTCCTACTCAGAGTGGCAGAAAGGAGACAAAATAAACTCGCAATTAATTAAAACCTATGTAGGGTAGTGTTTGCTTCAAGTACATCCAAGTTTATTGTCACTGCATTTAAATAACATATTACACAGACAAAAACGCTGTTTCTCTTATAGGCCATGGTGCACAAAGTTAAGAAGGGAAGACAGTTAAAAACAACAAATGTGCACACACCTAAAACCACAAGGATTAAACAATGCATGTTGATTTTAACAGTATGCCCCTAGTCTTAACATTCTCAATACTCCCCTTGTCCTAAGGATCAAAAATGACCCGCCTTTGCTAAAGCCCTAAAATAAAGCAGCTTAAAGGTTGGGTAGGCAGTTTTCTTTTGGCGTCATTGAGCAAAAATGCCATATTAATCGTGCAGCATATGTTATGGAACGAGTCAGAACGGGACCTCAAAAACAGAAACTTGAAACACTGGTGTGTCAACAAAAAAACACAGTTTATTTGAACGAAGCGGAGGCGGTTAGAGCTGGCCAAGGGGAAACCCGGAGGGAAGGATGGGCTGGGGCAGGCTGGCGGCTGGGTCGTGGTGGTATCGACTGGCAAACGGAACGATCTGGCGGAGTCTGGAGAGTTGAGCCGGCTATATAAGAGCTGCAGGGATGATTAGCTGATGAACCCCAGCCACGCAGGTGGATAATGAGGTGCAGGAATTCACAGCCACGCCCTAACCATAACAGCATATTGTAATTCAAGTGGTCTAAGAGCAGACCTCTACTTCAGCCCCACCTCTTGCCTCTGTTTTCAGGCTTCAGAAAATCTATCCCGTGACGGTAGACTTTAGCCAATCACAGGTTATTTCAAAGAAACAGTGTGTTCGTATTGGCTGAGCTACAAGAGCAGATTTGTGTGCACGTCTCTTCAGATGGTGAAAGCCTGATTGAATGCTGGAAAATCCTGCAGAAAATCCTGAAAGGTGATAAATGTCCAACACCTCCTTTGCCTACAGCGGCATATAGAAAAAAAACAACACGTCCCGGCTCCACACGGAGCTTCAGGCTCATTACGTTCAATGCCATGGTGCTCGTATCGACGAGTGGCAAACACGCATGATGACAAACAGTGGGGAATAACTTTTGACGGGGGACAGTGGTGTGTGTGTGTGGTGTACTAGCCTCTCTTCCCACTACTGGACGGCGTTGCAGCTGCCTCTGAAGCCTGGGGCGCTCTGCTCTGCGGCCGCAAAGCACTGGAGGGGCATCTTTGAGAAAACTGGTCGCAGCGGGAGGGACTGTGGTCTCGGTGAGGCTCACGCCATGGAGAGCGAGCCCTACAAGGGATACAGTTTCACTGGGGAACCGACTCCTTCTGCTGCCTGTCGAAGTTGTGGGTTTGGTGGGAGGGGCTTAGCGGAGTGATGCGAAGCAGCAGAGAGAGGCGGAAGGTTTTGCCAAGGTTGCACAGATTTTGCCTACCCCAGCTTTAATTGAATTTTAAACCCCAAATCTATTTTGCCTGAAGAAACAACTTGTCATTCATCACAAACTTTGTGCCTTGTTACTAGTTGCTGTCACTGGTTGTAAGAATAGTGTCTCTGACTGGCAACTACATTTGAATTTTGCACCTGCACTGTGTCACAGTCCAGATGTCAGAGTACAAAAAAGTCACCAGATGACAAAGTCACTCTTGAGATAATACTATTTGGGTTTTGATATTTTTTACAAAAAAGCAGGAATTTGGCACAGGATATTTATTTGTAACACAATATAAGAACCTTGATGCACAAACCAATAATCATGTCATTATGTTTGACATTGTTCTGACAGGGAGCCAACTATCTGACACCCCGTAGAAATGCACTCCATTGTTTGCTTCACATGTGCTTCTTGTTTTTCATGATCTGGAATGTTCTGAAACTGACAACCCATCTGTACAGTCATTAAATGATGCTGTTAATTGTGTAGACTGTACTGTTTGCCACCGCAAGTAAAATTTGGGACTATTTATTCATATCTTATGTTTTATGACTTTGTTTCATACTTCAAGTGGACTTTGTCATCTGGTGACTTTTTTGTACTCTGACATCTGGACTGTGACACAGTGCTGGTGCAAAATTCAAATGTAGTTGCCAGTCAGAGACACTGTTCTTACCAGTGACAGCAACAAGTTAGTTGGCTCCCTGTCAGAACAATGTCGAACATAACGACATGATTATTGGTTTGTACATCAAGGAAGTTCTTATATTGTTTTACAAATAAATGTCCTGTGCCAAATTCCTGCTGTTTTGTAAAAAATATCAAAACCCAAATATTATCTCGAGTGACTTTTTATACAGAGAAAACACACATTGGTCAGTACCATATACATTTTCCAAGGTCTGATTATTTTTATGAAACTTCTGCTGATGAAATGAATTGGTTTTGGTTTAGTGACAATATTCTGATATATTTATAAAAAATACAACATAGACTTTGTCAGGGATATACAAATTAAGTCCTAGACTTATTTCCATTGTTGTCAATATTGTTTACAGTCCACTGACTTTTATCAAGATGTAGACAGGCATTCAGTGTCTGACATTAAGATATACTGTGTTAGAAAATAAGAAGTACAGAACTAGAAAACAAAAAATCAATAAGATCTTTTCAGAAAGCAGAAGTATCAATACTTCAATTAAAAATGAAATATTTATATTTCACACTTTGTTTTGGTGCATAATCCTGCACAAGGAAACATTGCTGAGATTAAAAAAGGGTGTGGGAAGGTGTGTTGACGTGATGATTTTTCAGGTGACAGAGTGCCTGAATGATCACGTTGTGAAAATGGGAACACATCCAATCTCTGAGGGTTTGTTGTAGATTTGTTCGACACCTGTACAGTATAGAAAAGTGCAACTACTATACTGAAAAAGTATAGTACCACCATCCAGGAAAACTGATCCACAGTACTTACCTGTTCATCATGATGAAGCTGATCCTTTCTCTGGCTCTCATCTGGACACTCTCCAGCACAGGTAACTCCACTTATTCTTACATTAGAGTTTCTGCAGCTACCAGAGAGCCTAACTTAAAACTTTTAAGAGGTTTTTCATTTAACCAAGACTGATTTTAGAAATGAATTTAAATTTTACACTTTATATCACCAGATGATTTATTTTAATTAACCAAAACAAATTCCATATCCTTGACAATTGTGCTTAAGATAAGATAAAATAAGATAAGACTTAGCTATTCATAGAAATCAGTCCAGGCTGTTAAAGGCAACAGAGAAAGTCAGGGAAGGTCTCATTTTTTAAGTTACGTTACAATCCGTTCACACATTGCAATACAAAGTAAATAAATGTAAATTGCTACACATAGTAGGCCTACCTTTAAAAAGATCTTATAGCTGATCTTATATCTATAGTTTTACAGGTATTTACTCATGAACCAAAGGACTGGACAAATTCAAATTTCACCTGATGATGGCGCTCGATGAAAATTTAAGGGATCACCAAATACATTAGGATTCATCCTCTGGGGACCATGAATATTTGTAGAGTTGAGATAGTAGATGTTATCACCAAAAACATTAGGAGGTCTCCCTGTTAGAGCTCTTATGAACTAACCATTGAATATGTATTGTATTTAACCATGTTTTACAGGTGGGGTTGTGGGAAATTTTATTTACCAAATGTGGTATAATATTGATGAATCCGTACTGAATCATTGCAGGGTAAGGTCAGAGAGGTCAAATAAGTCATAATCAATATTACAGTATTATGTATAAGTCAATCAAAGTCAATCATATTGATAATGGTCAGGTAAAGTCAGGTTTAGTCATAATCATGATGTAGTCATGTGTTGTTGGATGTGGGCATAATCATAGAAGTCTTGTATTCTTAATTAAGTGCAGCAGCTGGCAGTGGGAGGGCAGAGTGTATCAGACAGTGGGGAAAAAAAGGGAGGAAACTGTGGTGTGGCTCAGAGCAGGCTGAAAACATCACAGAAATTAGGCCAAGGTCAGCAGGTGGTTACGCAACTTTGAGCCCACAGAAGGAGGGGTGAAAGGGGTGGCTATAAAAGAAGATGTGTGCAGGAGCTTCATAGAGTTTTCATTCAAACAAGGTAGGGATCACTAGACCGGATTAACCTTAATCTGCCTACAATAGACAGTAGGCTACACTACCTGTAACTAAAGCAGATTTTAACTTGTCTGAGTCATTAAATGAGACTGAGCATCATGGTTTTATTTGCAGGTAGGTTTCTACTTATGATTGATCGCTTTTCTTTATTGCAATTAGCAAGTTTTGTTCAACACATTTCATATCAAAAGACATCATATGACAGCAAAGTAGAACAAAATAAAGAAAAATTGAAATGTTTTCATATGTGTGCAGTATTTGTGTGACTGTAGTAGGGAAATGTATTTTATATTATAAAGCCTGCATTTTTCCTACCTGACATTTTTAAAAATAATCTTATAATCTTGTTTAAATACATTTATATATGAATAAAAAAGACCAGACCAGTGTACTGTCTCATATTTATTAGTCCTCTTATTAAACAGAGCTTCGAAGGATGCTGCCTTAAACATCTTTAAAAAATAAAACATATATATCCTCCCCAAAGATGCTGCCAAATTCTCACAATTACATACTACTCAGTGTTCAAACATTTCATATATAGTGTACTGTTGTTGTGGTTGTGAAGGATTTGGTTTCTATTTAAAATCTATAATGTGCACAACTCCACAAGGTTTTCAGATACATCACACTTGCTTCATCGTGACACTAGATGTCAGCACTAGATGGGATCATCAGACTGTCAGTCTGTAGTCCGACTGAGGGAGAATTCATCAAAGAATGCATGTGCTTACTTTTGCAGTGATGAGCTTCTCTCCCGTCCTGCAGAAACTCTTCCCTGCTGACTGTGAGCTGAAGCATGAAGCTGTAACATGCATTAACCTGCACTAACATACTCAACTGTTTCAGTGCCGTGAATCCGTACAGGTCCACCCATGACCGCTTCACTAACACTTACAAAGGTTAACAACAAAAGCATTGATCTGATCAGACATGCAGCCTCTGATTTTAGAAAGAAAACTGAACTTTTCAGTTTGAATCGCAGTTTAAATGTTACATGTGATCGAGTGCTGAAATGATAGAAATGTATCAACAAAAATGTTGATTGATTAATTGTTAATGTCATTTTTCAAGCAAACAGATTTTTTATTCTCTGGCTCCAGCTTCCACAGTGTGATGATTTGCTGCTTTTTTTTGTTTTATATCATTGTAAATTAAATATTGTTTGGGTTTTAAACTGTTGGTCAAACAAGACGAAACATTTGGACTCTATGAACTTGTGATTTTTTGAAAGGCTTAATCAATAAAAGAGCAATTTAATAGCAGCTGAAAATCTTGTTTTTCTACAGTGGTTTAACCAGTGGTGGAAGAAGTATTCAGATCCTTTAGTAAAATAAAAGTACCAATACAGAAACTTAAAAAATACTCCATTTCAAGTAAAAGTCCTGCATGAAAAATTGTACTTAAATAAAAGTACAGGAGTATTATCAGCTAAATGTACTGAAAGTATCAAAGTAAAAGTACTTGTTTCACCCCTGTGAAATATTATTCTATCTGACATTATTAGATTGTTAATACTGATGCATCAGCGCATAATTAGCATTTTACTGCTGTAGCTGGTGGAGGTGGGGCTAGTTTTAACTAGTTTATATACAGTTTGTTAGTTTAGTCCAGTGGTTCTCAATCTGGGGTCCCTCCAAAGGCTCACAAGACAAATGGATTTTGAACGAGCAGGAAGAAGAAAAAACTAAAGTTCTGATACACAAATTTGTGTTAATATGTTGGACTTTTGACTGAAGTTTTGCCTTGTTTTGTGAAATTTAAAAAGTTTACAGGAGAAGTCACTTGGTGGAACTGCTAACAACTCATAGACTCATGACAAGGGGCCCCAACTAGACACTGCTTTTTTATTAGAGGTCACAAGCCAATAAGGTAAAAAATAAACAATCAGGAGGAAATAGATCGTAGTGTCTCATATACTGTTTTTTTAACGGCAGAGAAATGATTAGGTAATTAAGATGTGGAGGTTAAAGCTGAGATCGGCCCTGGTGTCAAAATAGAAAATACATTCTGCCCTTCCTTTCATCATATCTGAGATAAACACAAGCTAACAAAACTAACAGATGATGTGTACAGAACATATTCTGCTCTCATTCAGGGATGTGAACAACAGTTTAGTTTCCCAGTTGCTGCTGATTGTTGTTAGGAGACTGTCAGGACTGTCACTGCAGTGTTTTCAGTGTGTTTTCTGTGACTTTAGGTGTCCCTGGTGGTGAATGTAGCCAGTGAATGTGGCTTCACTGAGGAACACTACAAAGACCTGCAGCAGCTCCAGCGGGACTTTGGGCCGTATCACTTCAATGTGCTGGCCTTCCCCTGCAACCAGTTCGGGCAGCAGGAGCCCGGCAGCGACAAGGAGATCGACAGCTTTGTGCGCAGAGTCTTCGGAGTCTCCTTCCCTCTGTTCAGCAAAATCGCTGTTGTCGGAACTGGAACCAACAATGTCTACAAGTACCTTGTTGGTGAGTGAGATGTGATGTTGTCGGTGCACTGGTGTGAGTACGTTCTTGTATCACATGGAGACGTTTTCTTTCTGACAACCAGGTTTGCAAACTCTCTTGGAGGGAAGGCAGGTTTGCCAAAAAGTGAGACTTCCACACTTGTCCTTTACTAACTAAATACCCCAGTATATAAAACGTATCAGTACATTTCCATATGAATCAATAACTAATAAATTGAAAAGTTGGGTTATTGCAAAGTCTGCTGTACAACCTGTAAAATTAGGAGCAAAGAGGAGGAGTGTTATAAGTAAAAGAAAAACAGATGAGAGGGGAAGAAAGAACAGTAGACGTGAAGAATAGCAGGGAGGGAAGAAGAGACAAAAATTTGATGTCAGAAAGAAGCGACGCAAGAAAGGAGACTGAAAAGAATGAAGAGAATAAAGGAGGGAAAAAGACATGAAGAAAACAGGAGGATAAAGATGTCGGGAAAAATAAATGAGAAAAGGGTAACAATGGAATAAAGGAAGAGGCCAATAAATGATGTGATAAAAGTAGGAAAGAAGAGAAGCAACAAGGTAAGCATGAAGACACACTGACGGGACACATGAAGTTCACTCCTGTTCATTTTCTATGGGACACGAGTGGATCACTTCTCAAGGCACTGTGGGATGACAGTGGATGTGGGACCAATGAAAAACAAAGGATGGGTCAAAGTTTTCAATTTATCTATAGAGTTTTTTAAAAGAAAAATAACAGACAAATAAATAATGAAACAGTGGTGGGAAATGTAGTGTTTAGCAAGTGTGGGTACATGTCTGTGGAGGAGAAGATCATTACAGATCAACACTGTAATGTACACTGAATGTTTTATTTATATGGTGAAGGCTTTTACTTCTTTGTCTTCTCTCATTCTCTGCAGAGTCTTCTGGAAAGGAGCCTGACTGGAATTTCTGGAAGTATCTAATTGATGTCAACGGCAAAGTGGTGGATGCATGGGGACCAAAAGTTTCTGTCAAAGAAATCCGACCCAAAATAGCTGAAATGGTGCGGCAGATAATCCTAAAGAAGAAAGAAGAGCTTTAACCTCCTGTTCACAGACCCTTTACTACACAGTGTTCTGCAGTATGAGATTTAAATTCATTGGTACATGAACCTAAAGGGATGAACTGAACACATGTTTTGCTTGTACAATCTGACCTTGTTAGAATAAACCCTTCAATTCAAGTCGCACAGCGAAAGCAAATTGTACTTGTTTTCTGAAAGCACTGATAAAACACCACTATGTTTTATATCAGGTGTATAACATTTGAAACTGCAGCTTGAAGCCAATGAGCTCCCGTTTCCCTATTTGTCAGTCATGTGGTTTTTTTATTCATTCTGATCTGTGGAATAAACTTTTACTGTGATGAGAGCGATGCCTTGCTATTGAGCTTTATGCTACACTGTTTTATTTAATAGACATTTTCAGAACACAGATATTTGTGACTCGCCTTCTTGAAAAGTCCTCATTCTGTGCTGAGGTGTTTAAAGTATATAAATAATCACAGAGCAGTGGTTTCCGGCCAGACTCTTACTGGGCCATGGCTCATTTGATACTGGGCTGCTGGGAAAACAATAACATTTGGCGAAATATTCATTGTTATGAATAATAATTATATAACTTTTATGTTGTCTGTTAGGTAATTACATTGTACTTGGTGTGGATTGTCTGTGCCACAGCTTACATCATTACTGACTGTTAAGCCCACAACAGGATACTTAATGATTTTTAGAAGTATTTCTGGATTTTTTTGTCTTTATTAGAATATAGTAGAATACAGTAAAGAGCCAGACTCAAACTGGAAATGTTGCAGTTACGTCTTAACTCTAATGTTCTGGAGACCCCAGGCCCTCTTTAGTACCTCAGAAAGTACAGTTAACAATGTTTTGTTAACTTGAAATGACTTTTCCTAAATTTACGAGCCATGATGTTGAACTGAGGACGTGTTTCAGAAGTCGGCTACATAAACTGATGCATTACTTCTGTTTGGGGTCTCAGAGACCCCAGCTGTAAAACATGGTTAAATACAATACATATTCAATGGTTAGTTCATAAGAGCTCTAACAGGGAGACCTCTCTGGGGTCTTATTCACCTAAAACATTAGTAACTTCACTCAGTAGAATAATGTACTTACTTTCTAGCAAACAAAATGAGTTCTTTGTTTGTTCATAGCCCATGCTACATATAAAACATGAAATATTTCTTTATTTGGTTGAGTAACACCCGGCAAGCCCAGTTTGTGTCAAGGGGAAGGGTCACCACTACATATTGGGTTTTAATAAAGTCTGAAGAAAAGTATTTAAAGAAGAAAAAGGGTTAATTTTGTAAGTATTATAATGATTATATAATATTACTAATAGCAGTACCACCCCAGTAATGATTTTTAAGTCATGTAGGTCATCAGTGTGTGATTTTATGGGTTAGAACAAGCACAGACACATTTACATGTGTCTAGCTCTAGCTTGAGAGTGTCTTCTAAAGAGGTAGAGGAGACAGAATTTCTAAGACGTGTTTTTTGATATCCTGACCTTTATTTGGGTGCCTGCAAGAACATTGTCAAAAGAGGTTGGAGACCCCTGGCACAGAACAAGGGATAGTGCAAACGAACCTCAAGAATAATGTGTATGGCTTCAATGGAGAACAGCAGCTGCCCAACATACATAAGTCATTTGTATGATTTCTTCAGATGTGAAGAGATCCAAAAGGGACCGGAGGATAATTTGACATGACCCAGCATGATGCTCCAACAAGCAGCCGCGAGAAAAAACACTTTTCTCCCGCGATGATTATGATACACCACTCTCAGGTACATTCGGGGCACATTGAAACACAAACTAAAGACCCAAGGCAATACAACAGGACCATCTGAGGTTATTATTGGAGCTTTGTAGATGACAAAGTAATGTCTGGCCTCACAATGCCACAATAAAACAGTGGCATGTATGAGTAGACTATGAGTCATTGCCTTGGTGTCATGCCATGACATCAATTCAATTAGCTTTCATGGACTCAAATGATTAAAAAAAAGGTGTTGTTACATTGTAGAATATCTGATGTGCAACTGAAATGTTAGTGTGAGGGTGGTGCTACAGGAGTGGAGCTTAAAGCATTTTAGCACTGTGACAGATTGTACCATACAAAGGCATTATGACTCGTCTCAGTCGCTCAATAATTATAGTATACTGTACATCAATAAACACTTAAAATGTCCTTATATCTTCTTATAACATCATAATGTGTGTGGTGGAAATCTGAAAATAAAGAGTCGCCGAATCACCAAAGTCTTTTGATTATTTATTAAGCTTTCTGCAGAAAGGACCCACTGATGTGCACTCAAAGAGGTTCACAGTCAGAAAGGGTGAAGAAGCACTTGGTCACATTGTATTCATGCAAGTCTTCTTGTATTTACGCAGAGTGGACCCCAGGAAGCAGAACACAAAACACTGTTAGTACAGAAAAGTCACGGAGTTTATTTCAACTCAGAAATAGTGGAGGGAGTAATGGCTGCAGGGTGAGACCAGGGCGAAGAGTAAGAGCCAGGGAAAACTCCTCACGAACGCTGGAGCCGGGGCAGGCGGAGTAAGCAGGCAAGAATCGAAGAGACAGGCTGGCAGGGCAGGCAGGTAACTGGATAGGAGATGATACCTGGAGCACAGGAGAACAAGGATCAGAGAACAATCAAACATGGGAAACTACACTCGTGAGCAGAGTGACCATGTAGTTGCTTACCACGCAGGTGAACAGAACGACCTGGTGGAGACTGGAGAGCTGAGCCGGGTATTTGAGTACTGCCGAGGTGATTACTGGATGAGCCACAGCCGTGCCCGCCACTTGGCGGGAACAGGAATCACCTGTCAGCCACGCCCAGGTGTAGACATACACAACACAGACCAGAGACACACAGAACACAGGGAAAACCAGGAGCACACAGGGGAGGGAGAAGGGGAACAGCCCTAATCATAGTCTATCAAGTCTATCAAGCTGGTACAAACTGGATTCTTTCTCACACTATGTCCTTTGAAGAGAGAAAACAATCACCAGTCAGATAAGCGGCTCCTCATAATCTAAGTAGCAACAGAAGAGAGTCTCACACTCAAGGTAACAGAAGAAGAGTATCTCACAATCATTTTCTACTGCTTCTAACAGTGATTAGCAAGCTACATATAAAGAACAATGATTAACCAAAGATCGATACAGAGTAAATTCACAAAATTTCCATTACATGTGTTATAAACAATTATTTATTCAATGATATGTAAATGGTAAATTAGGGTTTTTGGCAAAAATACATTATTACATTTTACATTTCACATTATCCTGTGCCTTAACCACCCATGTTTTGTAGTTTATTTACACAGAACATCTTGACTTGTACAGCTCATCTCAAACTGCCTGAGAAGTGAAAACCGAGTCTTAAAAAACATTCTTGATTAAACACGCCTTCATATTAGTTTGTGTTCCAATGAGTCTGGGTTAACCCTTTAGATTTGTGTCGCTCCAGGACTGTGAGAATATTGCCACACCTTTTTCAAATTCCACTACTACACAATCTATTATTAAATCATTGTATTTTCTATTACTAACACAATAATGGGCGTCTGAAAAATCCAAAACACATTATTCAACAAGTAAAGCCAGTATGCCCGGTATAACATAAAGACAACGTCATCAGCTCCATTATTTATGGTTTCAGGACGTCTCAGTGTGCATCATCATCCTAATGCCATGGTTATTTGTCATAGGGGAAAACAAGGGAGGCTGTCTTTCAGTGTCACTCAATTTAAAAAAAAATGTTTCTAACGTTAAAAATGGATATTTGTATGAAAACTCCTAGTTTTCACTGGCAACAGTCACTATACATGTTTGGCCATGATGCTAATATATTTACATTGTCTGTGCCTTCCCGAAGTTATCTTTGTGCGCTGTATCTTTAAAGGATTATTTTCTGCATTACAGTTTGTTTTTCTTACATTTGGTTTCAAGCATTGCTCAATGTTGAGTTCACTTCATTCGGCACAACAGCAGTAAATGTGGACTAAACTGTGGATAACTTTTAATTGCTTAGACATAAAATGCATCCAGTGACCTCATCTTTCAAATTTCATCAATTGTTTTCGCACTCAAACTCAAAACGCCACCAAAACTCTTTGTATTTACAGTCCATTTTTCACATTTGCAAAAGCTAAATTTACATTCAAAACCTAACTTAACACACAAGATTGCCAGGGATGGATCAGGCATGCAAAAAGATTGTTTCCCAGGTGTATTGCAAGAGAAGCCATACAGTGTGATGTGAATGATAGGACAGGGTTGACTAACACTGCTGTATGTCTATATCCGTAGCTATCCTATGCATGAATGTATAGTGAATATATACATGCTTGTTTTGTATTGCATAAGTAGAATTACTTTAAGAAAATAAAGCCTACTGAAGCATATTGCATCATTTCTGACTGGAACATACAGCATACTGTAAGGTAGCACATTCCATGCAAAAATGAGGTGCCATTCATTTTATTTTACTTAAATAACAAATGTTGATTTATGCAAAAATAATAATAATAATAATGTGAGAGTGAGATGTCTGTTGTGCTGAGCTGCATGTTGATAAAGAGAACTGTGTGAAGAGTTTTGAAAAAGTCAACTCAGTATGGAGAAATACATGTAACCACAGACATAGTAGAGAGGGGAATAGTGGAACTAAATACCTGGGGCCCGGGGATGGGGGAGGGCCGTCAAAAAGCCTGGAATTAAAGGTTAGTTTTTATCTGTTCTATGTATTTTGTGAAATACAGCCAGACAATGATCCTTTCTCAGTGAAGGTGGCTTTCAATCTTGGTCTTACAGTATGCCCAGGGTATAATGAAAACCGTGACAGACTTAATCTTGTGTAATGTTTTAAAACCTCAGAGTGAAAGCTTCATACAGTCATTGCACTATGTTGAGAAAAAAGGGCTGAAATATGCAGAGATTTCAGATTGTGTGACTTGAAATGCATTGAAAATACATAATGACTGCTGCATTGTCGTCTCATGCATTGGAAAAGCTTTATTAGACAGGTTATAATACAGTACATCACATCACATTAAACTACTAACATTTATGTGATAAAGCAAAGAAGAGAATAAAAAAGTACATGAATAATAATATTAATATAGTATGTAATTATATATAGAATAAATTAATGTGAATGAACAATATGTGATAACAGACAAATAAATTATAATTAAATAAATACTTAATGGATAGAATAGCATTTATATCGTTATATGATCTCTTACACCATTGCAATACTCAATCATGTCTGCCTACTTGTCCAACCTCAGCTTCACTCAGACTCCATCCCCTTTGTCTTGAATTTGTATTTTCTAGCCCCTGTAACTACCAACTAAAGATGGCAGCGGGCAGTAAAGCCAAGTCCAGACTTTAAAAGGTCCTCTCAGAGTCTTTCTGGTGGCTTCATGGGTGCATCGTCCCTGCTTTCTCTGTGGTCTAATACAGGAGAAAGATAAGGAGTACAAGAAGCAGATGGGTCATACCCAGTCTGATACAACAGGCGTCACTGGCAGTCGTTGTAGTTGTGAGTGATTGTGTTGCTGCGGTGGCCGGGGCGGAAGTTGCTGTAGTTGTTGTTGTTTGGGAGGAAGTAGTTGTAGTTGTTGGGGCAGTGGTTGTTGTCATCGAGGCGGTGGTTATTGTGGCAGCAGTTGTTGTAATGGGGGCAGCAACTGTTGTCATTGGGGCAGCCGTAGTTGTTGTTGGGGCAGCAGTAGTTGTTGTTGGGGCAGCGGTTGTTGACGTTGGGACAACAGATGTTGTCATTGGGGCAGCAGTTGTTGTTGTTGGTGCAGCAGTTGTTGTTGGGGCAGCAGTAATTGTTGCTGGGGCAGCAGTTGTTGCCATAGTGGGGGCAGAGGTAGTTGTTGTTGGGGAAGCAGCTGTTGTCATTACGGCAGCTGTAGTTGTTGTTAGGGCAACAATTGTTGTTGTTGGTGCAGAAAAAGTTGGTGTTGGGGCAGCGGCTGTTGTCGTTGGGGCAGCAGTAGATGATGATTGGGCAACAGTTGTTGTTGTAGGGGCAGCAGTTGTTGTCATTTGGGAAGCCGTAGTTGATGTTGGGGCAGCAGCTGTTGTTGGGACAGCGGTTGTTAGGGCAGCTGTTGTTGTTGGGGCAGCAGTAGTTGTTGTTGTTGGGGCAGCAGCTGTTGTTTTTGGGGCAGCTGTTGTTGTCGTGGAGGCAGCAGTAGTTGATGTTGGGGTAGCAGTTGTTGTTGTTGTTGGGGCAGTGGTTGTTGTTGTAGGGGCAGCAGTTGTTGTTGTTGGGGCAGCTGTTGTTATTGGGGAAGTGGTAGTTGTTGTTGGGGCAGCAGCTGTTGCTGTTGGGACAGCGGTTGTTAGGGCAGCTGTCGTTGTTGTTGGGGCAGCGGTTGGGGCAGTGGTTGTTGTCGCTGGGGCAGTGGTTGTTGTTGGTGCAGCAGTTGTTGTTGTTGGGGCAGCAGTAGTTGTTATTGGGGCAGCGGTTGTTGGGGCAGCTGTTGTTGTTGGGGCAGCAGTAGTTGTTTTTGGGGCAGCGGTTGTTAGGGCAGCTGTCGTTGTTGTTGGGGCAGCGGTTGTTGGGGCAGCAGTAGTTGTTGTTGGGGCAGTGGTTGTTGTCGCTGGGGCAGCTGTTGTTGTTACTGGGGCAGCAGTAGTTGATGTTGGGGTAGCAGTTGTTGTTGTTGGGGCAGTGGTTGTTGTTGTAGGGGCAGCTGTTGTTGGGGCAGCCGTAGTTGATGTTGGGGCAGCAGTTGTTGTTGTTGGGGCAGCGGTTGTTGGGGCAGCTGTTGTTGGGGCAGCAGTAGTTGTTTTGGGGGCAGCGGTTGTTAGGGCAGCTGTCGTTGTTGTTGGGGCAGCGGTTGTTGGGGCAGCAGTAGTTGTTGTTGTTGGGGCAGTGGTTGATGTCGCTGGGGCAGCTGTTGTTGTCGCTGGGGCAGCTGTTGTTGGGGCAGCAGTTGTTGTCGTCGTGGGGGCAGCAGTAGGTGATGTTGGGGTAGAAGTTGTTGTTGTTGGGGCAGTGGTTGTTGTAGGGGCAGCAGTAGTTGTTGTTGGGGCAGCAGCTGTTGTTGTTGGGACAGCGGTTGTTAGGGCAGCTGTCGTTGTTGTTGTGGCAGCTGTTGGGGCAGTGGTTGTTGTCGCTGGGGCAGCTGTTGTTGTTGGTGCAGCAGTTGTTGTTGTTGGGGCAGCAGTAGTTGTTATTGGGGCAGTGGTTGTTGTCGCTGGGGCAGCTGTTGTTGTTGGTGCAGCAGTTGTTGTTGTTGGGGCAGCAGTAGTTGTTATTGGGGCAGCAGTTGTTGTCATGGGGGCAGCAGTAGTTGTTGTTGGGACAGCAGTTGTTGTTGTTGGGGCAGTGGTTGTTGTCATGGGGGCAGCAGTAGTTGTTGTTGGGGCAGTAGTTGTTAGGGCAGCAGTTGTTGTTGTTTGGGCAGCAGTTGTTAGGGCAGCTGTCGTTGTTGTTATTGGGGCAGCAGTTGTTGTCATGGGGGCAGCAGTAGTTGTTGTCGCTGGGGCAGCTGTTGTTATCGCTGGGGCAGCTGTTGTTGTTACTGGGGCAGCAGTAGTTGATGTTGGGGTAGCAGTTGTTGTTGTTGGGGCAGTGGTTGTTGTTGTAGGGGCAGCTGTTGTTGGGGCAGCCGTAGTTGATGTTGGGGGAGCAGTTGTTGTTGTTGGGGCAGCGGTTGTTGGGGCAGTTGTTGTTGTTGGGGCAGCAGTAGTTGTTGTTGGGGCAGCGGTTGTTAGGGCAGCTGTCGTTGTTGTTGGGGCAGCGGTTGTTGGGGCAGCAGTAGTTGTTGTTGGGGAAGCAGTAGTTGTTGTTGGGGCAGCAGTTGCTGTTGTTGGGGCAGCCGTAGTTGATGTTGGGGCAGCAGTTGTTGTTGTTGTTGTGGCAGTGGTTGTTGTTGTAGGGGCAGCAGTTGTTGTTGTTGGGGCAGCAGTTGTTGTTGTTGGGGCAGTCGTAGTTGTTGTTGGGGCAGCAGTTGTTGTTGTTGGGGCAGCGGTTGTTGGGGCAGCAGTAGTTGTTGTTGTTGGGGCAGTGGTTGATGTCGCTGGGGCAGCTGTTGTTGTCGCTGGTGCAGCTGTTGTTGGGGCAGCAGTTGTTGTCGTCGTGGGGGCAGCAGTAGGTGATGTTGTGGTAGAAGTTGTTGTTGTTGGGGCAGTGGTTGTTGTAGGGGCAGCAGTAGTTGTTGTTGGGGCAGCAGCTGTCGTTGTTGGGGCAGCTGTTGGGGCAGTGGTTGTTGTCGCTGGGGCAGCTGTTGTTGTTGGTGCAGCAGTTGTTGTTGTTGGGGCAGCAGTAGTTGTTATTGGGAGAGCAGTTGTTGTCATGGGGGCAGCCGTAGTTGATGTTGGGGCAGCAGTTGTTGTTGTTGGGGCAGCGGTTGTTGGGGCAGCTGTTGTTGTTGGGGCAGCAGTTGTTGTCGTCGTGGGGGCAGCAGTAGGTGATGTTAGAGGTAAAGTTGTTATTGTTAGGGCGATGGTTGTTGTAGGGGCAGCAGTTGTTGTTGTTGGGGCAGCTGTTGTTGTCGCTGGGGCAGCTGTTGTTGTTACTGGGGCAGCAGTAGTTGATGTTGGGGGAGCATTTGTTGTTGTTGGGGCAGCGGTTGTTGGGGCAGCTGTTGTTGTTGGGGCAGCAGTAGTTGTTGTTGGGGCAGCGGTTGTTAGGGCAGCTGTCGTTGTTGTTGGGGCAGCGGTTGTT
>SEMN01001744.1:0-30078 GCA_005408345.1 Macquaria australasica
AATAAAACATTTACAAACAGAATATTGCACACAGACTTCCTCGTCTCCATCTTCACTCAGTCTGCAAATCAAACGCACCTCAAACACAAAATAGCTTTATATTCAGCCAGGTGTGTGTGTGTGTGAGAGAGTGTGTGTGAGGATTTTAAAGAGAGGGGGTCGGACATTTAACTTCTGACCAATCAGCAGCTGCTGGAAACAGAGAGACAGCCAACCAGCTGTAGCAGCAGGTAGAAACTGAGTGAATATTCCACCTGCTTCTGATTTAATGTGTGATTATCTGAACCTCATTAACATGCAAACATCAAACCGTCGTGAACAGGAAGTGAGTGGAACTCGCAGAAACACCACACACTCAGAGACCGCCGTCAGGCAGTAATTGATTATAACGACTGATTATAATCTCACGCTGCTTTCTATCAGACAGGTCAAGATGAAACGATAACGTGGTTTGTTTTTATATTTACACCAAATCATCCATAATCAGACGACAGGAAGTTAAACTGCACATTTTTCTTGTTTTGCTGTTTGTGGGCGTGGCCTCTTGGTGACATCATCACCACTCAGACTTCCGACTCTTCTTCTGTTCTCTTCAACACGTCTCTTTTTGTTCAATAAACTTTGTTGCTGCTCAGACTTTTCAAAATAAGTGTCCAGAGTCTGCTGGTGAACTGACGAGCTGCTGACGGGTTGTGATGAAGATGAAGATGATCAGCACCGATCTGCAGTTACAAAATAATAAAAAACATAAAAACATCAGTTCTTCATTTGTTCTTTTTTTTGTTGTTTCTGAGTTTGTTTTTGGTTGCTGCAGGATGCCGTAGTCGTCGCTACGTTTCCCACAAAGCACAGCTGCTGCTGGCTGCGGTATCCATGGCAATGCACTCAACAGTCCAATCAGACGGAAGGAGGAAGAGACAGAGACACCGTCACCCTCCTCTTCATCTCCTCCTCCTCTCAGCTCCATGGAGGGATCTCCTCCCCAAACTTGGCCCAGTGAGCAGCGTTTTTAGCTTCAAACAGAATCTGAACACAAAACAGACGAGAAGAAAGAAAAGAATAAACTAATAAATCAATAATCAATAACCAGCAGAGAAACTCACCACACTAAGCTGGTTTAAATCCTATTTATCAGATTGATATCAGTTTGTACATGTTAACGATGAATCCTCTATGCACGCCAAAGTTTTCCTCTTTGATAAAGCTTATAGTAGGGCTGACTCAGGTGACCCCTGAGCCACCCCTTAGTTATGCTGCTACAGGCCTAGACTGCCGGGGGACTTCCCATGATGCACTGAGCTCCTCTCTCCTCCTCTTCCTCTCCATCTGTACGCCCTCATATCCATCAATGCTTGTTATTAATTCAACTTCTTCCCGTAGTTGTGTGCTTTCTCTCCTCTCTCTCTTTCTCTCTCCCCTTCTGTTGCTTTCTGCAGGTGTTTCTGCCTCTGGAGCTGTAGAGTCTGGGTCTGTGGTTGCTGCCACCTGCTGCCCCCGTGCTCCTGCTCTGCACCCGCTGCTGCTGTTACTGTTGTTGCTCTTATTATTAGTATTACTATTATAATATTGCTCTTAGTATTATTTCTGTTGGTGTTAACATCAATACCATCACCACAACTATTGCTTTACATCTCTATGTGAACTGTATTGTGCTGCTGTATGTTCTCTTTCCTCCTGCTCTCTCCCCCCCCTCCCCCTTCAACCCAACCGGTCGAGGCAGATGACCGCCCACCCAGAGCCTGGTTCTGGTTCTGGTTCTGCTCAAGGTTTCTACCTGTTAAAGGGAGTTTTTCCTTGCCACTGTCTCCTGGTGCTGCTCATGGTGGGAACTGTTGGGTCTCTATAAATATAAGAGTCAGTCTAGACCTGCTCTGTATGAAAAAGTGCCCTGAGATAACTTTGTGATATGGCGCTATATAAATAAAACTGAAACTGAAAGTGAAAGATTTCTACCTGATGTGATTAACTGATGAAGCTAAATTACTGCCTGCCTGTCTGTCTGCCTGACTGACTGTCTGTTGAAGTAGTAGATACTGTGGGAGCAGATGAAGGTTACCTGGTTGTGGACGTACGCCTCACACAGGTAACACCACACCGACAGGTCAGAGAAGCTCAGGACCAGCGGGTGTTCAGATACAACGCCATGACTCACCATGTGCTCGTTAACATAACGACCACAGAACACCTGAGACAGGAAGCACAACAGGTGAGACACATGACATCATCAATAGGTGAGACAGTATGTGATGGACAGGTGAGACAGATCACCTGGTAGCAGGTGAGACAGGTCCAGTTCTCAGCGTTAGAGCCGCAGTCCTGACACGACAGGAAGACGTCTATACCTGAAGGGGGGAGGGGCTTAACGGCATCTAGGTGAGGACACCAGGACAGAGGGTCCACCACGTACAGAGGGGTCTGAAGACAGACAGACGGAGAGAGAGATAGGTTAGTAATATGAAGACAGACAGGTTAACAATACAATAATTATTAGATGATATAAATCATATTTTCTGACGTCCGTTGGTCCTCCACACTTCAGCTCCAGAGACGTCTGAGGCTTCGACCAACCACACGCTCCCTCTGCCTCTGGCCCCACCCCCGCTCCACCAGCAGTCTCGTCTCTAGGGGCAACCAACTCTGCCGCTGCCACGGCAACAGCCTGCGAGGGATCAATAAGACACGTGATCATTAATTAGAGAAGGACGGACGCGTTACAACCACAGACGGTATATCTGCAGGCTCACTGCGAATAACACTCGACTCTATCGCCCCTCACCTCAATCTACTGACCTGGGTATTAGCACCCCCTATTGTTCTTCCTTGTCCCCAACAACTTCACCAGTTCATTACCCTATTAAGACTGTTGTAACAAATAGGGTTCCTCGTCCACTTTGCACCGCTAAGCAGATTAACAAAAACAATCTTCAGTACATCATCTGTACCACTGTCCCACCAACAGCCACTGCCTCTCCATCAATTACAGCTCTCAGCACAATTATACTGAAAATGGCACTTTTTAATGTGAGATCGCTTACCAGTAAAAGTTTTATCCTGAATGATTTTATTTTATCTGCCAACTTAGATATCATGTTTTTAACTGAATCTTGGATACAAACTAAGGATCACTCCAGCTTATTGAACTATGTCCTCCACAATATGACTGTTTTAGCAAACCCAGGAACAGTGGTCGCGGTGGTGGCCTTGTGAGTGTTTTTAGGAAGCGTCTCAAATGCCATCAGTTACCATGTAGCGAATTTTCTTCCTTTGAAGTTCTCCTGTTTAAACTAGAAGGTCTCCACCCAATCTTATTTGCCTTAATCTATCGTCCCCCAAAATCTATCAGCAGCTTTTTAGTAGAACTCCTTTTTATCAACACTTGTTTTAAAATATGATAGAATTGTTCTTTGTGGTGATTTTATGTGGATATTCATATTGATGACTCCTCAAACATCCATGCTGCCGATTTCTTAAACATCACTACATCTTTTAACCTTAAACAATACGTTTGTGGACGGACACATAATCGTGGCCATACCTTGGACCTGGTTTTTACCCTGGGTGTGAGAGTTCCCGCCGTGGAATTAAAAGACATGAGTGTGTCTGACCATAAATGCATAGTTTTTACCTGTGAAACAGATAGCATTATCACTGTCCAATCCCACTCTACATGCTCTCACATTTTTAATGAACAAAGTGTCTCAAGGTTATGTACACTTTTTAATTATCATAGCCCAGTTCTGTCTGAACACTATCTCACCAACGAATTGATGGACTGTTTTAACTCTGTCTGCGCATCCATATTGAATAAGATTGCTCCTCTTAAAGTCAGCTCAAAACCTACAAAAAAGCAGCCTTGGATAAACCAAAGCATTCGTAACTGTAAGTCTGAGCGTAGATGGAAGAAATCCGGTCTCCAAGTACATTATAATGCTATGAAAGAACATGGTAAAGAATGCAAGAGCACAATATTTCTCTCAACTTATCTCTGCCCATCAGCATAACCCCAGACTACTATTTAAGACCGTTGATCAGCTGGTAAATCCGACCCCTCCCTGTGCCCCAGCAGAAAGTGATGCTGATTGTGAAGATTTTTTAATTTACTTCATTGATAAAGTAGAGTCCATCAGAGCTTCTGTTACCCCTATCGGCACATACTCTAAAATCCACCACCCACTACAGAACACTTTAAATCATTTTACTCCTATGTCTTTGTCTGAGCTTTTAGAAACAACATCACATATGAAAATGTCCTCCAGTCCAGTTGATGTAATACCAACAAAATTTCTTCTCAAAATCATTGAATCTATCGGGCCCTGTCTGTTGTCAGTTTTTAACAGTTCTTTATCTTATGGTTGTGTCCCAGATTATTTTAAAACCGCATGTGTACAACCTCTTTTAAAAAAGCCTGGGCTGGATCCTACCCTACCTCAAAACTACAGACCAATCTCAAAACTACCTTTTATATCAAAACTTTTAGAGAAATATGTGTCCAAGCAGTTGCTTTTAACAGCAGAAAACAATAACATTTTTGAAAAATTCCAATCCAGTTTTCACAAGCATCATAGCACTGAAACCGCCCTGCTCAGGGTGACTAATGACCTTTTAATGGCCGCTGATAATGGGATGTACTCAGTCCTTGATCTTCTGGACCTTAGCGCTGCCTTTGATACGGTCGATCACACCATTCTATTAGACAGGCTGAGGCACTGGGTAGGAATATCTGGAACAGCCTTAAAATGGTTCTCTTCATACCTGTTAAACAGGAGGTTCTGTCTCCATTAATAACCACATGTCATCTTTTGCTCCTGTCAAGTATGGTGTCCCTCAGGGGTCAGTGTTAGGACCAATTTTATTTTCTCTGTACATGCTTCCCTTGGGACATATTATTCAGAAACATGGTGTTTCCTTCCATTGTTATGCCGATGACACGCAGATCTACCTGCCCGTTAGAGCCACTGATCCTGGCACGCCGAGTTCAATACATGACTGCCTATGTGATATCAAAAACTGGATGTCACAAAATTTTCTGCAGCTTAACTCCAGCAAAACAGAGATTGTTGTAATTGGCCCCCTCAACTTAACAAAACAAATCCTGCCATCAGCTGGTTCCCTGTTGGGACACATCAAGCCTGTTGCAAAGAACCTTGGCGTTTGGTTTGACAGTAACTTAAGCTTTGAGCAGCACACAACAAAACTTGTGCAGTCTTGTTATTATCATCTTAGAAATATTGCCAAAATACGATCAATTCTATCTTTTAATGACACAGAGACCATTTTACATGCCTTCATCTCCTCACGTCTTGACTACTGCAACAGCCTTTTCACCTGCCTCAACCAAAAATCTATTAATCGGCTCCAGACTGTACAGAACTCAGCTGCCAGGCTTTTAACAAGATCCAAGAGAAGTGACCACATTACACCTGTTTTAGCCTCCTTGCATTGGCTCCCAGTATGTTTTAGAATATATTTTAAGATTTTACTGTTGACTTTTAAGGCTCTCCATGGCCTGTCTCCATCCTACATATCTGACCTCCTAGTAGCATACAAGCCAGTACGTAGCCTGAGATCCTCGGGCAGAGGTCTTTTATCTGTTCCTGAAGCAAGGCTGAAAACTAGAGGTGACAGAGCATCTGCAGTCAGAGCCCCAAAAGCTCTGGACCGAGCTGCCTGATGAAATCAGGTCAGCAGAATCAGTGACCTCTTTTAAATCTTTTCTTAAAACATACTTTTATCGGAGTGCTTTTCCTAATTTTTCTTGATTTTATTGACTACAGTTTTTGCTGGTTTTATTTGTTTTCTTGTTTTATTAGTTTTTCTTGTTATATTTGTTTTTATTTATTCATTTGTTTTTATTTTATTTGTTATTAATTTATTGTAAAATGTTATGATCTGCTTGTTGTGAAGTTGTTGCCTTGTGTGAAGCACTTTGTAAAGTGGTTTTAGAAAAGTGCTCTATAAATAAAGATTATTATTATTATTATTATAAAAAAGAAGATAATAAAACAGGGGAGGTTAGCTCCATGGTATAACCCACAAACCCGCACATTAAAGCAAACATCATGAAAACTTGAAAGGAAATGGCGTTCCACTAATCTGGAAGAATCATGTTAAGCCTGGCAAGATAGTCTTAAAATTTATAGGAAGGCCCTCCGTAATGCCAGAGCAGCTTACTACTCATCATTAATAGAGGAAAATAAGAACAACCCCAGGTTTCTGTTCAGCACTGTAGCCAGGCTGACAGAGAGTCACAGCTCTGTTGAGCCATGTATTCCTATAGACCTCAGTAGTAATGACTTCATGAGCTTCTTTAATGATAAAATTCTAACTATTAGAGAAAAAATTCAGCACCTCCTGCCCTCAGTTGGTACTGACTTATCTTCAAACACAGGAACCTTAGAAACAACTGTAAAACCTGTACATTTAGACTGCTTTTCTCCCATCAACCTTAATCAACTAACTTCCATGATTTCCTCATCTAAGCCATCAACATGTCTCTTAGACCCCGTCCTGACTAGGCTGCTTAAAGAAGTTTTACCCTTAGTTAGCACTTATGTACTAGATATGATCAATCTGTCCTTATTAAAAGGCTATGTGCCACAGTCCTTTAAAGTAGCTGTAATTAAGCCTCTTCTTAAAAAGCCCACTCTTGATCCAGGGATTTTGTCAAATTATAGACCTATATCTAACCCTCCTTTTCTCTCTAAGGTCCTTGAGAAAGCAGTAATCAGTTGTGTGACTTTCTACACAACAACAAGCTGTTTGAGGATTTTCAGTCAGGATTTAGAGTGCATCATAGCACAGAGACAGCACTGGTGAAAGTTACAAATGACCTTCTAATTGCATCCGACAAAGGACTTGTCTCTGTACTTGTCTTATTAGATCTTAGTGCTGCATTCGATACCATTGACCATCAAATTCTATTACAGAGACTAGAACATTTTATTGGCATTAAGGTACTGCACTAAGCTGGTTTAAATCCTATTTATCAGATCGATATCAGTTTGTACACGTTAATGATGAATCCTCTATGCACGCCAAAGTTAGTCACGGAGTTCCACAAGGTTCTGTGCTTGGACCAATTCTCTTCACCTTATATATGCTTCCTTTAGGCAATATTATTAGGAAGCACTCCATAAATTTTCATTGTTATGCAGATGATACCCAATTATATTTATCGATCAAGCCAGATGAAACCAATCAATTAGCTAAACTTCAAGCGTGCCTTAAGAACATAAAAACCTGGATGACCTGCAATTTTCTAATGTTAAACTCAGACAAAACCGAAGTTATTGTACTTGGCCCCGAACACCTTTGAAACACATTATCTAAATATAGTTGGCATTGCCCTGGCCTCCAGCGAAACCGTAAGGAATCTTGGAGTTATCTTTGATCAGGATATTGTTACGATTTGCCATACTGATAGCAGAGACAGGACCCAAATGCAGACAGGCAGGAAAGTTGACGATGTCCAAAGGTTTATTCTCCAACAAAACTCACAAATATCCTCTTGACAAAAACGTAGGAGCACACACTCAGGGAATCACTGGAACATAGCATGACGAGGAACAGAACGCATGAAACACAAGCCAGGCACACTCAAACTAATGACCCAACGAAGAACAAAGGAAAAGGGACTGGTATAAATAGAGGCGGAGACAACGAGGGAAGTAGACACAGATGCAAACAATCAAAAAAGGCGGGAAATAGAACAAAGACAGGAAGTAAATAATACACAAGAGACAAGACCAGAGAACTTCAAAATAAAACAGGAAGCACACAAAACAAACACAAGTCCAACTGAGAATCCTTCGGATCCTTACAGATATGTCCTTTAACTCCCACATAAAACAAACTTCAAGAACTGCCTTTTTTTTACTTACGCAACATTGCAAAAATCAGGCACATCCTGTCTCAAAAAGATGCAGAAAAACTAGTCCATGCATTTGTTACATCTAGGCTGGATTATTGCAACTCTCTATTATCAGGCTGCCCCAATAAGTCCCTTAAGACTCTCCAGCTGATTCAGAATGCTGCGGCACATTTACTGACAAGAACCAGAAAAAGATCATATTTCTCCAATATTAGCTTCTCTACACTGGCTCCCTGTAAAATCCAGAATAGAATTTAAAATCCTTCTCCTCACCTTCAAAGCCCTAAATGGTCAGGCACCATCATATCTTAAAGAGCTCATAGTACCCTATTACCCCACTAGAGCAGAATGCAGGGTTCCTTGTGGTTCCTAGAGTCTCTAAAAGTAGAATGGGAGCCAGAGCCTTCAGCTATCAAGCTCCTCTCCTGTGGAACCAGCTCCCAGTTTGTGTACAGGAGGCAGACCCCCTCCTCACATTTAAGAGTAGGCTTAAGACTTTCCTCTTTGATAAAGCTTATAGTAGGGCTGACTCAGGTGACCCCTGAGCCACCCCTTAGTTATGCTGATATAGGCCTAGACTGCCGGGGGACTTCCTATGATGCACTGAGCTCCTCTCTCCTCCTCTTCCTCTCCATCTGTACGCCCTCATATCCCATCAATGCTTGTTATTAATTCAACTTCTTCCCGTAGTTGTGTGCTCTCTCTCTCTCTCTCTCTCTCTCTCTCTCTCTCCTTCTGTTGCTTTCTGCAGGTGTTTCTGCCTCTGGAGCTGTGGAGTCTGGGTCTGTGGTTGCTGCCGCCTGCTGCCCCCGTGCTCCTGCTCTGCACCCGCTGCTCCTATTGCTGTTGTTGCTCTTATTATTAGTATTACTATTATAATGTTGCTCTTAGTATTATTTCTGTTGGTGTTAACATCAATACCATCACCACAACTATTACTTTACATCTCTATGTGAACTGTATTGTGCTGCTGTATGTTCTCTTTCCTCCTGCTCCCCCCCCCCCCTCAACCCAACCGGTCGAGGCAGATGACCGCCCACCCAAAGCCTGGTTCTGGTTCTGCTCGAGGTTTCTACCTGTTAAAGGGAGTTTTTCCTTGCCACTGTCTCCTGGTGCTGCTCACAGTGGGAACTGTTGGGTCTCTGTAAATATAAAGAGTCGGTCTAGACCTGCTCTATATGAAAAAGAGCCCTGAGATAACTTTGTTATGATATGGCGCTATATAAATAAACTGAATTGAATTGAATTAAAGATGGCCAACGCGCTGGTGACGTCATTTGGAGCCAGTTTGTGCAGTAGTGATGGAAGCCCCGCCCACACACCTGCCCGAACACAGTACCGTTTATCTGACGGATCTTTAAGGTGTTTTTATGACTGATTTTAGAGTGAAGACTTTCGTCAGTTTCTGACTCAGCAGGAGGAAGAACACAGAACTTCCTGCTCACCTGAGGCTGCCGCTGCGTACTCTCTGCTGATTGGCTCTGCTCAGGTGCCACTTCACCTGAGTCCGCCTTCACTTCACCTTCGCAGGTGACCTTCTCCAGACTGAGGCGGACTTTCGGCCTGGCCCCGCCCACTGGAGTGGACGTAGCAGGAGTGTGATTGGCTGAGGTTTGACTGATGTCCAAACCGGCCAATCCCTGAGTGAGCTGCTCCAGACTGCGCTCTGTCTGATTGGACGACAACAACAAATAGGAGACAAAACTCTGGTCTCATCCTTTTTTCATTCTGATCATGATATTGATCTAAACCTTTGTTTCTTTCAGCGTTACCGTTGTGTCCTCCTGTCCCGTAGGGGGCAGCGGTGGTTTGTCTGTGCCCTGCTCGGACTTCCTGCCTTTTCCTTTAGAACTACGTTTCCCACGATGCTTCAGGGAGGCCACAGACGCCCGGACAGACTTTGGGACTGAGAGAAATGTCAGGAAGTTATTCAACTTTCAAAATTTCCCAGCTGTGGGACAATTAAAGGCTTATCTTATCTTAAATAAAACAAAATAGGAAGAAATGAAATGAAATGAAATGGATGAAATCCTGCACTGACTGTGTATCCTCAGGGAGCTCCAGTAGGGGGCGTGGCATCGGATGACCTCGTTGATCGTTGCCACGGCGCTGTGATGAGGAGGGGGGAGGGGTGTCGCCAAGGAGGGAGGAGGGTCTCCTAGCAACACGCTGGTGCACATCGCCATGGAGTCAGAGATCGATGACAAGTTATAACCTCCCTGAGACAGACACAGAGAGAGAGACAGACAGAGAGTCAGACAGACAGACAGAGTCAGACAGACACACAGATCACTTCAGTTTACAGTATTTAAAATCAATTCACTTCAATTAACTTTACACCATGGTGTGTGTGTTGTGTGTTTTGTGTGTGTGTGTGTACCTCCAGTATGAGTAGGACCCGCCCCATGGCCAGTGACATCAACAGGTGTGTGAGGTGGGCGTATCCTTCCGGGGTCACATGATATCCACCCAGTGGATCCCCCCGAGCCGCATCGAACCCGGCCGACACCAGAACCAGACCGGGGTTAAACTGCAGAGAGAGGACCAACCAATCAGAGGACTGCATCAAGTCTAATCAATGGAGTGTGTGTGTGTGTGTGTGTGTGTTATTACCTCGGTGGCGATCGGCATGACGACGTGATGAAATGCAGCGAGGTAGTCTGAGTCGCCCATCCGCCCTCCACTCCACGCCACATTGACGTTAAACCCCACCCCCTTGGACACGCCCACCCTGTTGGGGGCGCCGTCCTCTGAGGACGGGAAGAAGACCCCGTTGTCATAGCGATGGAGGGAGACATACAGGATGCTGGAGAGAGACAGAAAATCTATCATCACTTCTCTTCACTTCACTCCTCTTCCTCCTCCTCCTCCTCCTCCTCCTCCTCACCTGTTATCGTCCTCAAACATGTGCTGCGTCCCGTTGCCGTGATGAACGTCCCAGTCCAGGATAAGGACTCGCAGCGGTGCATCGTGGGATATTTTCTGGGCGTGGCGAGCAGCGAGCGCAGCCGTGTTGAAGAAACAGAACCCGCAGGGAGAATCTGTCTCAGCGTGATGACCAGGAGGACGAACGATCGCCACGCCATTACTCACCTGCAGAGAGGAAGACTCAGGTGTCGTCTTACACTGCACATGACTGCTGTTAGCATCGTGTTAGCATCATGTTAGCACCGTGTTAGCATCATGTTAGCTTCTGTCGACCACTTTCTTCATGTTTGGTTATGTTGCAGTCCTTTTGCTAAAATCGTTTAAATTAATTTAGTCCCTCATCAATCTGAACTCAACATCCCATAATGACAAAGCGGAGTTTAGGAATATTTGCAGAAAGTGAAATATCACATTGACAGAAGTATTCAGACCGTTTGCTTTGACACTTCCTCCCATTTCTCTTGATCATCTCTGAGATGCTTCTGCACCACAACCACCTGTACCTGTGTGTGTTACCTGTGTGTGTGTTACTTGTGTGTGTATTACCTTAGAAACAACTGTAAAACCTGATGTACATTTAGACTGCTTTTCTCCCATCAACCTTAGTCAACTAACTTCCATGATTTCCTCATCTAAGCCATCAACGTGTCTCTTAGACCCCGTCCCAACTAGACTGCTTAAAGAAGTTTTACCCTTAGTTAGCACTTATGTACTAGATATGATCAATCTGTCCTTATTAAAAGGCTATGTGCCACAGTCCTTTAAAGTAGCTGTAATTATACCTCTTCTTAAAAAGCCCACTCTTGATCCAGGGATTTTGTCAAATTATAGACCTATATCTAACCCTCCTTTTCTCTCTAAGGTCCTTGAGAAAGCAGTCGCCAATCAGTTGTGTGACTTTCTACACAACAACAACCTGTTTGAGGATTTTCAGTCAGGATTTAGAGTGCATCATAGCACAGAGACAGCACTGGTGAAAGTTACAAATGACCTTCTAATTGCATCAGACAAAGGACTTGTCTCTGTACTTGTCTTACTAGATCTTAGTGCTGCATTCGATACCATTGACCATCACATTCTATTACAGAGACTAGAACATTTTATTGGCATTAAAGGTACTGCACTAAGCTGGTTTAAATCCTATTTATCAGATCGATATCAGTTTGTACACGTTAATGATGAATCCTCTATGCACGCCAAAGTTAGTCACGGAGTTCCACAAGGTTCTGTGCTTGGACCAATTCTATTTACCTTATATATGCTTCCTTTAGGCAATATTATTAGGAAGCACTCCATACATTTTCATTGTTATGCAGATGATACCCAATTATATTTATCGATCAAGCCAGATGAAACCAATCAATAGGCTAAACTTCAAGCATGCCTTAAGGACATAAAGGCCTGGATGACCTGCAATTTTCTGATGTTAAACTCAGACAAAACCGAAGTTATTGTACTTGGCCCCGAACACCTTCGAAACACATTATCTAAAGATAGTTTCTCTAGATGGCATTGCCCTGGCCTCCAGCGAAACCGTAAGGAATCTTGGAGTTATCTTTGATCAGAATATGTCCTTTAACTCCCACATAAAACAAACTTCAAGAACTACCTTTTTTCATTTACGTAACATTGCAAAAATCAGGCACATCCTATCTCAAAAAGATGCAGAAAAACTAGTCCATGCATTTGTTACATCTAGACTGGATTATTGCAACTCTCTATTATCAGGCTGCCCCAATAAGTCCCTTAAGACTCTCCAGCTGATCCAGAATGCTGCGGCACGTTTACTGACAAGAACCAGGAAAAGAGATCATATTATATATCTCTGTTACTCTCTCTCTCTCTCACTCTCTCTGCAGGTGTTTCTGCCTCCGGAGCTGTAGAGTCTGGATCTATGGTTGCAGCCACCTGCTGCCCCCGTGCTCCTGCTCTGCACCCGCTGCTGCTATTACTGTTACTGCTCTTATTATTATTAGTATTACTATTATAATATTGCTCTTAGTATTATTTCTGTTAATATTAACATCAATACCATCACCACAACTATTGCTTTACATCTCTATGTGGAACTGTATTGTGCTGCTGTATGTTCTCTTTCCTCCTGCTCCCCCCCTCCCCCGTCAACCCAACTGGTCGAGGCAGATGACCGCCCACCTTGAGCCTGGTTCTGCTCGAGGTTTCTACCTGTTAAAAGGGAGTTTTTCCTTGCCACTGTCGCATAGTGCTTGCTCATGGTGGGAACTGTTGGGTCTCTGTAAATATAAAGAGTCGGTCTAGACCTGCTCTATATGAAAAAGTGCCCTGAGATAACTTTGTTATGATATGGCGCTATATAAATAAACTGAATTGAAACTGAAATTGAATTACCTGTGTGTGTGTTACCTGAGTGTGTGTTACCTGTGTGTGTGTGTGTTACCTGTGTGAGTGTTACCTGTCCTGCCAGGAGCCTCTCCACAGCGTTGAAGCAGCCTCCAGCAGCCAGCAGAGCCGACTGGAAGCTCTGGTTGTTGATGAAGATGGAGTTGAACTCGTTTCCCAGTTTGTGCAGATCTCTGGCCTTCATCACTGTTGTGGCCTTCATCTGTTTAATGTGCTGCACACTGTGTGCACGCGCATACACACACACCAAAATGTAACTTACCCATACTAAGCAGGAACAGGTGTGTGCAGGTTTAAGGACGTATAGAACCTATATAAATCTTGCCATATTTTTGACTTAACAGTTAAAAGAACTGAATCATGATATCTGGAGGCCCTCTGGTGGACAGACTCTGTACTGCAGCTGTCAGTCCTGCTGATACTGAACCAATATATCTGATGTATTGATTTATCTGTTCACCTCTGTGTGTTCACTTGGATTCAGAGCAACAAATCTAAAGCATTCGTACCTGTGACACCTGGACAGCTCCTCCTCTGTTGCTAAGCGAGCTGGTATCCGTTGGCAACGATCAACCAATCCCAGCTGCTGATGTTTGGAGAAGATCTTGCTGATCCTCTGCGGCTGTTCGGGGTGATGTCTTCAGGGAGACATGGAGTCACGTGATCCACACACACTTCACTTCACATCACATCACCAGGTTTACAGGTAACTCACCTGTCCCACATGTTCAGGTGCTCCATCATCCTCTCATCGTAAACCAGACCTGTTGTCGTGGCAACAGACGGGGCGGGGCTGGTCTGCTTTGTGCTCTGCTCATTGGTTGTTGCTCTGATGACACTGCCCCCAGCCAATGGGCCGCCCTCTGCACAGGAAACAGGAAGAGAACAGGAAGACAACTGTCAGTCGGTGTGCAGTTCCCTGCAGCTGACTGGCTGCTGTTTGCCCCCCCACCTGTATTCAGAAAACAAAGTGCACCCATCAGGTAGAAGCTACAGGGTTCCAATAAACACAGGAAAAGATACCTGAGTAGGTATGAAACTCTTTCACCCCTCTGTCAGTGAATCTCCTAGACTCAGGACAAAAGGAGGGAGCGAAGTGAGGGGTTGTGTTTCATGTTTCTGAACAATTCTGAACGTGTTTGAATGTATCTGAAGTGTTACTAAGTGTTACTAAGTGTATGTATTTTTATGCTGCAGCCTTTAAGTCCAAGACAAATAAAATAAAGTCTTCTCCACCAACACAGAACGGGTTCTGTTCCGGTTTCCGTTCGGAGCAGTTGGACCACAAATAAATCGGTTGGGACCCTAAAAGGTTCCCTCAAGCCACTGTGAGCAGTCTGATGGGTGTAACTGAATCCAGAGTTGTTAGAGAGATGACTGAACATTACCTGTGTCTACATTTCAAAATAAAGCTCAGCCTTTCTTACCCAGTATCTGAAGAGAGGCCCAGTGTGGATACAGAGCAGAGACGGTCTGAGAGATCGACTGCAGAGCACTGATAGACAGACAGGCAGAGAGACAGACGGGTGGTTATAAATCAGCCAAGGTTATTGATGAACTCTGTGACTCAGGTGTTCCACATGTTACCTGTCAGATGGAGCGGTGGGCGGAGTCAGAGGAGGACAGGCTCCTCCCAGCAGAGCTCTGACACAGGCTGCAGCGCCCTCTGCTGTTGACTGCAGGTTATAACCTCCCTACACACACACACACACACGCACAACATGTGAGGAATGAAGTCACGATGACAGAGACATCGCAGTACCTGCAGTATTTTAAACGTATTAAGTAAATGAATAAATGAATAAGATATTTATAGAGTTTTATTACAGGATTATTTGATATATTGATGTTGTATATGTGGCAACATCAAATGATCAATAAATCCTCCAGGATGGTTATTCTCATAAACTCAGAACTGAATTATAAATAATGAAATCAGATGTTTCCTTATTTTTTAAGAAAAAAATCAAAGCTGGTAGATTTCTGTCAGATCCTGAATACTACTACTACTGAAGTAAAAGTACTAATACCACTACAAGTATTCAAAACCTTACTGAAGGAAGTAAAGACTGTCAGTATTATCAGCAGTATCAGTGTTTCTGGATCAATGTTCCTGCTCTTGGCTGGTTTCATCTGCAGCAATGCATCATGGTCTATAAGTTCATCATCTGTCCTGTGAGAACCACGTATCCCTAAACAGTTTCTGATGATGTCATGATGATGTAACAGAGTTTTACCTCGAGAGCCAGAACGAGTCGACCTTCTGCCAAACTCATCAACATGTGAGTCAGGACGTGGAAACACTGAGGACTCACACACATCTCCCCCTGCATGCGTGCGCGCACACACACACACACACACACACACACACACACACACACACACACACACACACACAGGTAAACAACCCAGCAGAGAAACACTTCCTGTCACTGATCTCATATCTGAGGAGGTTTTACCTTCTGATCTTTGACTGCAGCATCAAATCCAGCAGAGACCAGAACCAGCTGAGGCTGGAACTGAACACACACACATGAATATATAATTATATAATGAATGTAATGTTTATTACAGTAAGGTGTGAGTGTGTGTGTGTCACCTCATGCGCTACAGGCAGCAGCAGCTGTTGAAAGGCTGCGATGTAATCAGCGTCAGTCATCCCCGTCTGAAGACACACACACAGTTAAAGATCAGCTGATGTCTGTCACCTTCGTCAGAGCAGGCGGGACGCACGTTTAAAGGACACATCGTTTGGTTCAGTTACTGATCAATAAAAACAGTACAACTAAATGAAGTCAGCAGGAGAACAAACCTCCTCTCAGGAAGTCATCAGAAAACTTTTACTTTGGCGGGTCTTTGAAGAGCTGGATGTGTTCCAGCTTTTAAAAAGTGAAGGTCAGGTGATCAGGTGACAGCAGCTCTGAACGTTATCATTAATGATAATGAGGCTGAATGCTTGGCAGAGAAGCCTCACAGGGACTGGAGGAGGAGGAGGAGGAGGAGGAGGCGGTGGTAACAGGTAAGAGAAGGTGATGATGTGCTGCAGCTCTTCATCACCAGGAAGCAGCAGAGATTCAGGTAGAAGCTACAGCAACACCTGACTGACAGGTAAGAAGAGTGATGTCACTGTACAGTCTGTCATGTGACCACAGCCTGTAGGACACAATGCATCCTGGGAGATGTGTCACAGAGGAACAAACTCACATCTGTCTACTTCCTGTCTGACAGGGAAACAGTCCTCTGCTGCTGCAGTGACAGAGGAGGATCATGGGAGATGAAGTCCTGACAGAATGCTCATAAATGTGCATTCAGTTTAGCTTCCTTTGACCTTACTGTATCCCTCTGCAGAGTCTGATCACTTTAAACCTGATTTTACTGAAGTGGAAGGTTAGGGTTAGACCACCACGTGGCCCAGACCAGACCAGACATGTTCTTCTGGGCACATCATGTACAAATAAAAAGGTTGAGAACCTCTAATCTAGAGAACATTAAGGAACACCCCAGCAGGAGGACCCCAGCAGTGGGGGGGCCTCGGAGGAAACAGAGTTAGTTAAAGCAGACGCAGCGTCACATGAACCTTGTTCCAGGGCAGGTTGATGGTTCTGCCTTCAGCTGGACCACGGCCCACAAACTGACCGTCAGACTCTGGGAGGTGGGGCCAGAAAGACCCCCGCTCATACCTGTGGACGCTGAAATACAGGACACTGACACACACACACACACACACACACACACACACACTGTTTAGTTGTGTTATTTGTGTGTTTGTGAGTTTGTAATGATAATGGAGGATCAGGACTTTACCTGGGGTCTTCCTGGAACAGGTACTGGATGCCCTGACCGTGATGAACATCCCAGTCCACTATCAACACCCTGACACACACACCCAGACACACACATACACAACAGTGTTAACATGTCATTTGTGTACACATGAAAGCGAATGAAAGCACAGATTATTGATTAGTATCAGAGTGACCACCAGCCAATCAGAGCAGAGCATCAATCAGACCCTGATTGATTATTAAAGTATAATTTATAAAGTTCAGGTCAGACGACGTGTTTTAATAATCACTCTTTGCTTGTGAAGGCCAGGTGTTTCCCAGGTGTGCACACACATTTCCAGGCTGATAATTGTTTTGTACCATATGACCCCCGGGGGCCTCCGTACTGCGATCTATCTGCCTCCGCCTCCTCCTGTCAGCGCTGGGCTGTGATTGGACGAGCCTCGTACAGGTGAGTTTGAAGAACATGCAGGTGATTGGCTGCATGTTCAGCCACATCATCATTACTCAGGTGACATCACAACTGCTGAATCTCTTTATTCTGTTTTTTTTTAAATTTCCATTTGAACTCAACTGTGTTTTACATCAAATGCATGATCCCTCACTGGCTTCCCCCCACCAACACAGACAGGAAGTGAACCTGAGTCAAGTCACACACACACACACACACACACACACACACACACACACACACACACACACACACACACACACACACCCCTACCTGCTGACTGAGTGTCTGGTCTGAGCATATCGAGCTGCGATCGCCACGTTGTTGAAAATACAGAAACCGTTCGACTCGTTAGACTGAGCGTGATGACCTGGAGGCCTGACAGACAGACAGAGAGACAGACATGTTATTCATCTGTTTGGGTCTGAACTCTTCATGTTCCATTCACAGTAAGTTGTGTTCAGCTGATTCCTGTCATGGTGAACTAAATCTCGGGTGTTTTTAGTCGGACCTGAAGATGTCACGCTCACAGATTAATGGCTAATGTAAATAACAGCGTGCAGATGAGACGTCCATGGTGAGGTCGCTGTAGGTGGAGAATGAGCTGTATGAAACATCACGTGACTCCTGTTGAGTTCTTTGTAAAAACGACCTTTTTCATGATGAAGTCTGGAGGGTTTGTGAACACACACTAAGCTAACAACGTGATTCCTCATGTGTAGAACTCCCTGTCACCAGCTCTGCTGCTCTCTGTCTTATACACGTTCTTGGGTGTGTGTGTGTGTGTGTGTGTTGGTCATGTCCTCAGGTGTGTCCATCACCTGACGTGGACGAATAAGAAACGAGTCCCTGCAGGACGTCAGAGAGTCCAGACATGAAGCTTTTAATGTGAAGAGCAGCAGGAAGTGGTGGCTTTGAGGACTCTGACTGGTGGAATGACCTGTTTAAGGTAAACTCAGGCATCATGGAGCTGGTCCCAGTTTCACTCCAGGGGAACTTTCTGCTGGTAAACTGGTGAATGTTTGACTTTACGAGCTGCAGAGGAGCACCTGACCGCACCATAACGAGCTGTAGTTACCTGATGACAGCGAATCCGTTCCTGAGTTCAGAGGTCAGGACCCGATCCACCAGCTGGAGGACTGAACCCACCGCCGACACACACACCTGGAAGGACTCCTGAGACACACACACATGCGCGCGCGCGCACACACACACACACACACACACACACAGATTTCACTAATCGCTGCCCCTTTTCTGGTTTTTGTCCCTTAGTTACAGTAATTATCTTTTCTTTCTGTCTTTTTTTCTTTTTTGTAAAGTTACTGAGACACTTTGTGGTGTGTGAGTGTGTGTGAGTGTGTGTGCTCTTACAGGATGAAGGTAAACAGAGTCATATTTCTCAGACAGAGTTTGAAGTTCACTTTCTGTCATCGTCTGAGTCAACTTCATCAGATCCACATAATGTTTCCTACAAACACACAGAGTACATCAGAGTAAACACAGCAGAATAAATAGAAACCTTTCTAACTGTTCTGTCAAAATTTTCCATGACCTTCCAGGACCTTGCAGGAGTGTATTACTTGTCCTTCAGTGTGATGTAATGACTCTGGTCCTGGATCAGGTACTGGTCCTGGATCAGGTACTGGTAACTGTACCGAGTTGGAGGACTCACCTGTGGGCCAGCAGCAGCTCTTCTTCTGCAGCTTCTCTGGGCTGAAACACAGACGACAGGCGTCAGCACGGAGCTGCACACAACGCCCCCTTCAGGACGAGGCCGCTCACTGATCACTGATCAATAGGATGATGGGAGACGTTCCCGCTCTGAACAAACTAACAGCAGACTGCCCCCCACTCCAAACCTGCCTGCTCCAAACTCTGATCATGTGATCACAGAGAGGGAAACTGATATTATATAAACTGCATCGGGGGGCACAGACAGACAGACAGACATGTCCTGTGTAACGACAGGCTTCTCCTGGTTAAACGTTAATAAAGTCATGTGACTCGTCCCTTTCAGACGTGACTCTTCCTAACGCTGCTGTGAGTCCCTGAACGCAACCACAAGGTTCATCGTGCTTCACCTGCTGTGAGTCGAAACTGAAGGAAACACATCGTCAGTGAACATTCAGTAACAATCCTCATCTGTGTTCTACACACCTGAAGCTGAAAGTTCACTGATTTTACATGTAATCAATACATCTCAATCAATACTAATGACAGACAGGCAGACAGACAGACAGACAGGAAGACAGGCAGACAGACCTCCACTCTGACGCAGAGAGACAGCAGCTCTCGTGTCTCCAGCTCCTCCATGATGGACGTCACTCTGTCCGGACTCTCTGGGTGACTGAACAACAACACAGTAACTCTCAGTGCAGATCAATACAGCGATCAACCAATCAGGTGTCTCTATACAGTGACGGCTTAACTGAGCGGACAGGTGAGCAGCTCACCTGGAGTCCCACAGGTTCTTATGACGAGTGAAGATCTCAGAGTAAACCAGACCAGTTCCTCTGGCTGCTGACCTGCTGGACAGATCCTGCACACACACACACACACACACACACAGACACACAAACACATGCACACACAGACACACAAACACACACACACACACACACAGACAAACACGCACACACACAGAGACACACACAGAGACAAACACACACACACACACACACACACACCGATCAGTAACTGGATGAGACATAAAGTCCACAAACCAGACCAGAGACCTGGTGTAGTCCTGGACTCAGACCTGAACTTTAACATCCATCTCTCAGGTGGTCTGGGTCCAGATCTGCTTCCTGTCCCCAGAGTCCAGACTATTGATTGATGATTGATTTGAATGACTGATTAGTCTCACCAGCATCTGCAGCTGGTCGTTCAGCTCCTCCTCTTCCTCTCTGCTCCTCTCCATCCTTCCTCTCCTCTTCACCTCCTGCAGACTGCTTCCTCCTTTCCTTTCCTCCTTTCCTTTACTGCTGCTGCTCTGAACACACAAACACAACATTTAAACACTCACACACTCTGCTGCTGATGAAGCTGCTGAGTCCTACAGACTTTAAAGACTTCAGACAAACCTGAAATGAAGAAACAAAAGAAGAATCGTCAGTAAACAAGAGAAGAAGAAGGAAAGAGGAGGACTTGTTGTTTCCTGTTGCAGTCTGACTACAAACCTTCATCCGTTAACATGAAACCATGAAGTGAATCGCATCCAGCGGACCTGAGGTCAAACTCCGCCTCAGGTAGATGATTGACAGCTGCAGGGTTGTGTTTTCCTCTCAGAAGTTTAGTCTCACATACTGAGTGTTTGTGTTTTGACAGCTCTGAGAGCGACAAACATGTGGAACGATAATCAATAACAGTATTAACTCCATCATGTGTTAGATCTGGAGCAATCTGTTCCTAATTTACATCAAGGATCGACCTCGTGTCCTCATTTTCACATTGAATCAGGCGTTGCAGCGATCAGCGCAGGTTGTGCGGCGGTGTGGGGGTGTCTGACACTAACCAGCAATCCCAGCTTGAAGACGATACAAGCCACTGCAGGAGATTAACGTCTCTGTGCTCCCTCGTGGCAGGACTGAACAGCCGATCGATCAGTCTCTCTTCCATCTTCAGTCGCTCAGTAAACAGTGGAATATTAAGGTAAACAGCTAATGCTACAAGGCTACAGGTAAACAAAGTTCTTCTTCACCTGGGCGTCTGCCGGTCTGATCTCCCGCGTGATTGGCTGCCGCAGCGTGACGTTGGGTTGCGTTTCTCCAAAAGTTGACTCTGTTTTAACTTTTTTTGCGGCCCCCACCGTCGCAGCCTGAACGCAGTACCCCGGTTCAAATGAACGGGAACATCTGCGTTTTCTCCACAGCGCCTGATTCTGTCTGAATACGGCCTAATGCTGAAACAGTTAGATGGTTAATCAACTAGTCGATCAACAGAAAAATAATCTTGATAATTGATTATTCGTCACTTTTCAAGCAAAAATGCCCCAAAACATGTTTGTGTTTCCTGCCTGCAGCAGATGTGAAGATGTCTCACTCTGACACATCAATCAGCTGATCGATCAATAATGAAAACAACTGTCACTGAATCATCACCTTTCTGTAGGAATGATTTATATTATCTGATACAGAATGAATCAATGTCAGCTCTGTCTCCATGGCAACGCTTAGTAGGAAAGTCCAATATATTAAGAAATACAAATATAGATCCAAAAATAAACATATTACTGATATCAAAAAGTGTGTGTGTGTGAGTGAGAGTGTGTGTGTGTGCGAGAGTGTGTGAGAGTGTGTGTGAGTGAGAGTGTGTGTGAGTGTGTGAGTGAGAGTGTGTGTGAGTGAGAGTGTGTGTGTGTGTGTCAGCTGACCAACCTGAGGAGACAGACGAGGAGACCTTCTGACTGACTTCAGTCCAGGTCCTGGAGGATCTGATCCGGACTGCATCTCTGATCCACCTGATGAAGCAGGAGCAGACCACATTATTGATTCCATTATTAATCAATCTGCTGATCGTGTTTCAATGCAGGGCTTTTACTTGGAACAGAGTATCTGTACAGTGCAGGGATCTACTTTTTCCCAGGAGAACATGTGCTCCTGAATGAGAACAGGAGCTCAGTTAAAATGTTCAGTAACACAGAGTTTATTAACAATGTCTTACATCCATATTTTGGGCCAGCGCCACCCTAACCATTATCCAGGTCCCTAACTGCCCCCCCATCAAATAAAATGTAGGTGAACTGTCCTCCTTGAATATTAATGTTGATTATTTTTCTGTGGTATATCATTATATCATCTTTAATTAGGTCAGAGAACAGCCAATCAGAAATGCCAAACAAGAGCATTCTTATTAATTGTTCCAACGGAAAACAAGAGCAGCCTATGGAGGAAGACGTCTGAGGCTACTGGAGAAAACAGGATTTATCTGAACTTTCAAAGGAACTCAGCACAGCAGGTTGCAGAGAAGCGATTGCAGTATTTGGACTGCATGTGGAGGACCTGGCTGAATCCCTGCTCAACTATATGTTGTTGGGAAAGCAAGCAGCAGCAGCCTGGTCTTCTCCCAGAGAGCCGGGTAACGCTGGGCATATCTGACCCACATGCTGCCCCAGCCAGAGCTGCGGAAAGTAGCCTGGGCCTCGTTGTCGCACTGGAAGTCGACAAGATGCACCTGGATAGCGGGCTCGCATTCGGTCAGGTCCGCTTGACAGGGCTGCACCACCCATCCATGTCGGCCTTAACCATCCTCAGGTGGTCGGTGTAAATGAGGAGGCTGTAATCGGTCAGACCCTCAGACACCTGCAATGAGTGTAACCACCAAACTGTTCTTGGTGCAGATGTTTTGACCATTCGATTTTTAACTGGTTATTTTATTGCTAATTAGTCTACTAATAAATGTGTCTTTATATTTATAATGCACATATGTCACTTATTATCCAACATGTGACTTTCTGGCATTAAATAGGGCAGAATTAATTCAGCAGATTTTTAAATGGAGTTTGGTCTGACATTATTTTGTGCTATTCCAGGCAAATTAAACCTGGTAAATGTCACGTTTGGGGATTTCAGATTTCTTTTTATTCATCGACTTGTTAAGGATGTTTAATGAAGACATAAAGTTCACGACTAGATGAAACTGTTTTAGAAAGCTGAAGAGAAACGTTGCCGCAGTAAGCTGTGACTCAGCCTGTCAGGTGGCTGGTTTTAATATGGTTTAAAACCTGTTTATGTTTATGATGATTGTATAGTTTGGGTTAATATGCTTTGGCAACGCTGTCTTGTATGCAGTCATGCCAATAAAGTCACGTGAACTGAATAGTGTTATAGTGTGTGTCTGGACGCTAGACGCTAAGTTGCTTTCACAGGAAGTCCGACACCGGAATATCCCTCTTGTTTCTAACCACGGCGATAACACGGCGTTCACGGTGTAGAAATTAATGTTTTCAAGAGGAAGAAACTCTTCATTTCCTCCACAGGGAATACCAAGGAAGAGAGGGTCCATTTTCCTGAGCTGACCTGGAGTTGACACAGTAAACGGCATGTTGGTGAAATTTTATAGATGATTCTCTGACGTCCCGTTCCCATGAAGGCAGCATGGAGCTGCGCTACAGAAAGCTGACAGAAACACTGTGGTATGAAAGTTATACACTGTCTCGTCTAGTCACATTGGTGTAAACCGGCAGGTTGTAGAGTGTTGCAGATCGTATTTATTTGAAAGTAACTGCAAGTTTCAAGTCCTCTCGTCGTGAATCTTTGGTGTAAACTCAAACGCCCCCCAAGAACACCTCACCGCCCCCCTTTCAAAGATTTTGCTTCCAGCGCCCCCCAACATTCTCTGAACGCCCCCCAGGGGGCTGTACCCCCCACTTTGCTAGTGTCTAGTGAAAGAGTGAAAACAGTCATCACAGAAAACTGTGATTGGCACATTGCAGCTTGTGGAATGTGGGACTTGTAGTTTTTGAACCAGGGAGGGATACGCCATACAGCACACTTTATGTAAACAAGGTTACTGAACAATATCTATAACAATAACTTCAGTAAAATAGATGTCAGATTAAACAAAGGGGATGAGGAGGAGGCTGGCTAGAAGGAGCATCTGTCCACTGCAGAAGCATTATACACAATCTGGATGAGTACCTAGTATAAATTTGTGTATTAGTATAATATTATAACATTAAATAAAAATAAAAATATAGTATATTCATTGTAATTTCATAAAATAGTACACTATAGGCCTATAACCTACCACTAGTATAATATTATTTCCAGTTGGACAAAACAGCAGATTAAGAAACACAACCAACATTTATCATTTTTGGAGGTTTTGTTCTTCATTAAATCCTTGTGCAGAAAAAGCTCTACACTGCGTTCAGTAATGCTAAGTACTAACTTGTTAATAATTACAACGTTTGTTGTAGCACGTCAACCTTTTTTTAATGTCCCGCCCCATCCGGGCTGTGATTGGTCGGTTCACGAAGAGTGACACTGACGAGCGCATCGACTTTATGAAAAGTTGAACTTGTTTCAACAAAAGGCTCCGGAGACCCGAACCGTGTTGTCTTCTGCTGGACGGCAGACGACGCATCTCTCCAGCTCTGGTTTTGGATAATGAGCTGCTGGAGCGGCCGCACAGCGACCGGCTCCCCGGGATTTCTCCCGCGGCCCCCGATGGACAGCGTGACCATGTTTTGAACGATTAGCGGCGGGGATGTTACGGTTGGTTGTCAACCTCACTCACTCGCTGCCATCAGCGAATATACAGGAAGTCCCAGAAATATCTCCATCCTGTCAGATCCACCTGTAGGCCACCTGTAGTCTGCAGATCAGGGTCTGAGAGTTCTGGCTGAAATAAACTTTATTATTATTGATGTTTGTTAACAGATGAAACCGTCACTGCAGCAACAATCCTGCGTTAAATATTAGGATTTTCTACAAAACCTGATGTTTGTGGTCAAAACTAAGAGCCAATCAGCTCTTTGATCAGGCGAGCCTAACGGAGACGAGTCAGACCTGCGCAGAATCGATCACCGCACAAAGCAGCCGGTTAGATTTGTGTCCGACTTGATCCCGACTCGCTCTGACGTCATGCACACGTGGTCAGACCACCATCTCCATGACCCTTCACCACGGTGCTTTCTTTAAATAATGAGGTTTTCTTTTCCAAATGTAGTCAAAGTTTAACTTGTTGATGGTCTTTAGCGCTTTGTTAGATCTGGACAGAGAATAATCTGGATAAAAGATCTCTGTTTAACCACCTGTCTAATCTGGATTTTTGCACACCTATTACATTTTACATTATTACACCTAACTACATTTGACCGTAGTTTCAGTGGGGACACCGTGTGCTGCCACAAGATGGCAGTCAGGTTCAGCTGGAAACCAGAGGCTTTGGAAAATAAATCTATGATCTGAATATTCTTTGGAAGCTGCTCAACATTTTTCAGAAACAAAGTTGTGTCGTCTGCCAGCTGACATGATTATTGGATCATCAAAGACACTCAGCTGCTCAATATCTGAATTACTGATAAGAACTGAGAGCATTTCGGCTGCAGTTAAGAAGAGCGAAGGTGAAATTGTGTGTTGACTGTGAAACGAGGGGAAGCAGCTGTTAGTGTCACAGTAAAAGCATTTCATTACGTTCCTGAACTTCTCTCCAAAGCCACAGAGCTCCAGCGTTCATGTCGAGAGCTTCATACAAATAAACAAAGAATAAAGCCATCATCATGTTTATATTCATTAGATTCAAGCAGGTCCAGGACACGTCATGTATTGATCTACGTCTCCTGAATCCTGACTGGGTGTCACTTATTATTTGAGACGATTTGAAAATATGTGTGTTAGCAGTTTGTAATCATTGTTGAGGAGCGTTATTGATCGCCAATTATCCAATATTTTGGGATCTTTACCTGGTTTTGGGATAAGAACTATTATACCTGGTCTCATAGTCTGTGGGAGGGAAACATTTTCTATAGTTTCTTTTAGTGTTTCAAATAAAAGTACTTTGACATGTTCCCAAAAATATTTATAAAAATTAGCTGTAAGGCCGTCTGGGCCAGGAAAGCCATCAGGAGTCCAGCACTGCAGAGGTCTCCAGAACCCTCAGAGGTCTCCGGACCCTCAGAGGTCTCCGGACCCTCAGAGGTCTCCAGAACCCTCAGAACCCTCAGAGGTCTCCGAACCCTCAGAGGTCTCCGGACCCTCAGAGGTCTCCGGACCCTCAGAGGTCTCCAGAACCCTCAGAGGTCTCCGGACCCTCAGAGGTCTCCGGGCCCTCAGAGGTCTGGTCTCTGGACCCTCAGAGGTCTCCAGAACCCTCAGAGGTCTCCGGACCCTCAGAGGTCTCCGGAACCCTCAGAGGTCTCCGGACCCTCAGAGGTCTCCAGAACCCTCAGAGGTCTCCGGACCCTCAGAGGTCTCCGGGCCCTCAGAGGTCTGGTCTCTGGACCCTCAGAGGTCTCCAGAACCCTCAGAGGTCTCCGGACCCTCAGAGGTCTCCGGAACCCTCAGAGGTCTCCGGACCCTCAGAGGTCTCCAGAACCCTCAGAGGTCTCCGGACCCTCAGAGGTCTCCGGGCCCTCAGAGGTCTGGTCTCTGGACCCTCAGAGGTCTCCAGAACCCTCAGAGGTCTCCGGACCCTCAGAGGTCTCCGGAACCCTCAGAGGTCTCCGACCCTCAGAGGTCTCCGGACCCTCAGAGGTCTCCAGAACCCTCAGAGGTCTCCGGACCCTCAGAGACCTGCCTCAGTCATTTCTGAAATCCTCGTTTATTTCAGGAATTAATTCTTGAACTTTGTCAGAGAAAATTTCTGCTGAAAACAAACGACTATAAAAGGAATAAGTTTCATTGGCTCTTTGTTCCTGTACTTTCTCCGACTGATTCACAGAAACACGGAGGACACCAACTAACAGCTGACACTGTCCGGACCCGGACCCGGACCCGGACCCGGACCAGTCTTTGTTAGCTAGCAGCGGGTTAATGCAGTTACTTACAGCAGCTTCCTGTTTCTTCTTCTTCTGTTTCTTTCTGACCGCCAACTGAACATCACCGCTGTCGCACACGTGTGACGTCACCGAGCAGGGCGTCGGCGGCGCTACCCAATCACGTCACATTGGTACATAAACACGATTTTACCAAAATAAAAGCTACATTTGGAAAGACAACAACATTCAATACAAGAATAAATATAAATGTATAACATTATTATTACATGTGATCATATAATTATGTCTTCATTTATGATTATTATTTTGTAAAGTGATGAAGTTTCTTTTAGGCGTCGACACCAGTAAAACGTGTTCAATTCAGTTTATTTATATAGCACCATATCACAAAGTTATCTCAGGGCTCTTTTTCATAGAGAGCAGGTCCAGACCGACTCTTTATATTTACAGAGACCCAACAGATCCACCATGAGCAGCACCAGGAGACAGTGGCAAGGAAAAACTCCCTTTAACAGGTAGAAACCTCGAGCAGAACCAGAACCAGAACCAGAACCAGGCTCTAGGTGGGCGGTCATCTGCCTCGACCGGTTGGGTTGAAGGGGAGGGGGGGAGAGAGCCGGAGGAAAGAGAACATACAGCAGCTCAATACAGCATAGATATGGTAATGGCATTGATGGAAACAACACCAAGAGCAACATTATAATAGCAATACTAACAACAGCAACAACAGCAACAGCAGCAGCGGGTGCAGAGCAGGAGCACGGGGGCAGCAGGCGGCAGCAACCACAGACCCAGACCTCCACAGCTCCAGAGGCAGAAACACCTGCAGAAAGCAACAGAAGTGGAGAGAGAGAGAGAGAGGAGAGAAAGCACACAACTACGGGAAGAAGTTGAATTAATAACAAGCATTGATGGATATGAGGGCGTACAGATGGAGAGGAAGAGGAGGAGAGAGGAGCTCAGTGCATCATGGGAAGTCCCCCGGCAGTCTAGGCCTATAGCAGCATAACTAAGGGGGGGGCTCAGGGGTCACCTGAGTCAGCCCTACTATAAGCTTTATCAAAGAGGAAAGTCTTAAGCCTGCTCTTAAATGTGAGGAGGTTGTCCGCCTCCCGTACACAAACTGGGATCTGGTTCCACAGGAGAGGAGCTTGATAGCTGAAGGCTCTGGCTCCTATTCTACTTTTAGAGACTCTAGGAACCACAAGGAACCCTGCATTCTGGGAGCGCAGTGCTCTAGTGGGGTAATAGGGTGTTAAAGAGGTTTAGACTGGAGATTTAATTTATTCTTGTGAAATCGAAGAAACGATTTTCCTTCTGCCATCATTATCAATGTAAAATGTGTTTTTCATGCCGTCCATCGACTTGGAACAGATTCAATATGTAATAATCCAACTAAACTTTATCTGTACAAAATGAAGGAGTGGAACAACTTGTTTTCCAGCTGTTGTTTTATATTTGTTGTGACATTGTTGTGGGACGTGCTGTTTGGTTTTAATGATACAGTAATATGTTAGAAATCTCCACAACATTAAATGTTCCAACATGTTTAATAAAAAAATCAGCAGAAATAATAAAACATCATCAGTTTTTAATGAAACATCAGTTTGAATACAACAACATGAACAAATAGTAGAAACATGATCAAATAATAGAAAATATAACAGATAAAAGAACAATAAGAACATCTGGATAAAAACAAAGTGCAATAAAACACAACATATGAAAGTTTGAGCTGCATGTAGTTCTTCTTATTTTGTCTGCAGGACGACTGATGTGGAGGAACAAAGTGTTCACTGTTTAATTAACCAATAATCAGATGAAGAAATACAGATTTTATATGATCTTAATGTGAAATTATACAATATGTGTTGAAAAATCTTTTCACAATAAAAGACTATTTTAACTTGATCACAGCAGGTTTTGCTTCAGAATGTGTTTTTTTTTTCAGAGTGATGTGATTGGCTGTTTGTTCATTTAAAACAAAGACTTTAAGATGAAAATGACATCATAGTGTTGTGAAATATGTTTATGTTTGTATAGTTTTATGATTCCTGTGCGACATTAGGGTTAATAAAGTATCTGTCACTCTGCAATAAGCTCTTATTGTGAAAGGATTGTATCAGCTTTATTTATGTTGTCATATAAATATGACATATTTTGTCTCTATCCATGTGATTATTGATTGATTGATTTATATAAACAATGAAACATTCTGCTGACATCGTCAACATTTTCTCTTTAGTGGGTTTTAGACTGTAGTGTTTTATCAGTGTGTCTCCATAGCAACAGTAACATCTCTGACTGGTGGATCATCGGTAGTGTAGGCTGTTTCTCTACAGGAGTCGGTCCTGCAGAGTTCAGTAATACTGTTCAGGTACTGATGAGATAAATACTGTTTACACCAGGAGTCTTCTGACTGACCAATGAGCTGCAGACAGGATCACATGATCATGAAAACACATCCACCACAGGAGGACTACAAAACTCTCTCATAACTACACGACCTTCACGTCTTCAGGATGAGTCTCTTCTTGTATTTATGAGCTGAGGTGTCCATGTTGGTTCCTTCTGTTCGCTGCCTCTGCTTCCCACAATGCATTCTGTTGGTTGAAATGTGCTTTTAACGAATCCCTCTACCTGTCTACCTGTCCTTGGCAGAGCGCAGGTCGGTTGTGATTGGGTCGTGTTGGATGGTCTGGTGCAGCATCAGAGCCAATAAACCGGCTCGATTCGTCATCGCCGTCCTCAGATTCCTCTCCTGCTCAAACAGCTCATCCAGCTTATACCACTGACAGAGAGACAGACAGGCAGAGAGAGAGACAGGTGGAGAGACAGAGAGAGGATTATGTTCTTTTATGTTCTAAAAGCTGGTGTTAATAAAGTTTTGTTGATGAAAGCTGGTGTTGATAAAGTTCGTTACCACTCGGACTCTCTCGAGGTCGACCTCGGCGCGGCGAAGTTTCTCCCAGCAGTAATGTTTGTTACACTTCCTCTTTGACACTCGACAAAACTCTCCTGTCGGCTCAAAGACGTCTTTCACCAGAGGACAGCCACACACCTCGTCTGCTGGGACCTGACAGGGAGACAGGCAGGGAGGGAGACAGGCAGAGGGAGAGAGACAGGCAGGGAGGGGGAGAGACAGGCAGGCAGGGGGAGAGACAGGCAGGGAGGGAGACAGGCAGAGGGAGAGAGACAGGCAGGGAGGGGGAGAGACAGG
>SEMN01001745.1:0-30048 GCA_005408345.1 Macquaria australasica
ATTTGTCAAAGTACATATAAAAACATACATTTGTAGAGGACATACTGAATGTTATTTGACAAAACACTCATACCTCAAGGTTTCTAACTGCCTTTGTCAGAGCTTTGAATCGCATCTCATGGTCTTCATCAGTGGATGGAGTTTGCTTAGTTGTCATGGAGATGTATGTCATTTGTCTGACTATCTTGTGCAAAATGACTTTTTCATATACATTAACATTGTATATACAGTTTATATCTTAAGCATTTCAGCAAATAGTAAAGACATTCTAGATAAGACCAGTGCTAACACTAGTTTAGTTCAGTCAGACAACTCACTTTGAAATGTTTATTATGCAGCAGAACATAGTTAGAGTTTGGCGTCTAGGCTCCGACCTCATCACTCCCAGCCAATGTGTTTACATGATATATTGAGGAGTGATGAGCACATATCTTAAACCCCCCTAGCCGGAGCCTGCAGGTGGATGCTGGGGTGGTGGTGGGGCTGAAAGAACAAGCGGCAATACTGACGCAGGGCAGCAGTGGCATTGACAGGCAGAGGGGGAGATGGGAAAATTTTTTGCAGTTTAAATAGACTGCCAAATTGAGAGGGTGTGTTCGGTAGATGGTTGAGGAGAGTGAGGTATGTCACATGTGTAGCAATGCAGCTCGAGTTGACTGCCTGAACTAGCTCGCAGGCGTCGCTCCATTAGTGGTATATTGTTAAAGAAATGGCAGAATTAACCTGCTAGTGTTCCCAGGGGCAAAACTGAGCTGCTGGGCCCCCATTAACCTCAATCCCACCCACTCTTTGTGTAATTTGAGCAGTTTTTTCTAAGCTGCAATATTACCTGACTTCAGATTTGCAAATTATCACAAATTAATTTAACTGAAATCTTGAAACTAGAATTTTACCCAGGGACCCTCTTTAAAACAGGGCCTCATAATCTGGTCATGAGGAAGATAATAACTATTAAGCACCCTATCATTGTAAATATTGTGTTTTAGTGGTGCAAATTTTACATTAAATTACTGTAGCACAAACCACAATAAGCCTGCAGCTCAGCTGCCTGCTTTGTCCTCACTCCACTGATGTTACACTTCAGTTTACTCGTCATGAGGAGTACCTGCAAGGAGGGTCTGGCTAAAGATGCTATTGAGTTGCATTATGGGAAACGTAGGATCCAGCTTTTTTGGAACTTGCCCCCATGCTAGGGACTGAAAGTCTGGATATGTCTGCCTCTGCTTTGTGGAAGAGCAATACTAAATTGTTGGAATACTCCTTTAAAGTGATAATCCACCACAGTCTTACTGGCACTGGTGCAAAATACAGTGAAAACATTTTCATGCATAATATTTCTTCTACCTCATCTTTTACAAGCAAACCAAGGCCATGAATATTTGAGTTTGGCCACACAGTGTGATAATCTCTGATTATGAAAATGTCCTCAGAGCATCCCCCTAGTGTTTCACAGTCACATCTGTTCCCACAGTCCCACAGATATTGCCTGTAGAGTGAGTAGAGAGAATAGGTTATAAGATGGTAGATAACACTACAGGTTGAAGACTTCTGATCCCCAGCTAGAAAAAGAGTTGTTAATATTGAAAAATTTCAAGAGGGCAGTACTTGCACACAAGAAAAAAACATGAATTTTTAACTGAATGGAATTCGGCTTTATTTCTGACCTCTAGTACTGAAGCAGCTGGAGTGTAAATCATTGAGAAAGAAATGTTTGGCAGCATTCCCCTGTTAAGCCTCATGTTCCCAATAACCATGACCACAATATTAAATATTTCATAAGCATCACCAAACTAAACATAATGAGTGTCATTTGCACCATGCATATTTACGATTTCTACCATTGATCTTGATCTTCTGTCAAACATGGGTCTTTTTGAGAAATGTTGTCTTATTCTGGGACTCAAGTTCATTCAAACAGACTAGTAATTTTGTCCTGGGAGCACCAGATTCTCACTGCTGGATTTTAAGACATACACACTGTTGTTGGCTTACCAGAAGTCAATTTTCTACAATTACCATGATGCTTAACTGTGAGCTTACACCAAAAGTCATATACCCATGTAAAACCAAATGTGTGGAGTAATCAGACTTCCTGCTCCCTGGATGTCAAGAGAAAATATATGTATTTCAGGACGAGATGTGTAGCATGGCCCCAATCACATCAGGCAGGATGTGGCTGATCGAAGGTTTCGGATATACCGGTTTCCTCTGGAGTAGAGAAAAGTGAAAGAATTCCCAGAACAGAAGTAGTTGGACAGATGATTATAGCAAGCCCAGGTTCTCTGAAACAGCGGCCAAACCAAATCAATTGTTTGTCAAAAAAAAACCAATTGGGAGACTGATGTAACTAAGTGGCCGCTCATCATGAGCACATGCTTGGTGTGCTGCCCTGAGCCCTATAAGCTCCATGTCAGGTTTTTATAAGGTACACATTCAATTTAATTCAATTCAGTTTTATTTATATAGCGCCATATCATAACAAAGTTATCTCAAGGCACTTTTTCATATAGAGCAGGTCTAGACCGACTCTTTATATTTACAGAGACCCAACAGTTCCCACCATGAGCAGCACTAGGCGACAGTGGCAGGGAAAAACAGAACCAGGCTCTGGGTGGGCGGTCATGGGTGGGCGGTCATCTGCCTCGACCAGTTGGGTTGAGAGAGAGGGAGAGCGAGAGAGAGAGAGAGGGAGCGAGAGAGAGAGAGCACGAGTAAAGAGAACATACAGCAGCACAGTACAGTTCTACATAGAGATGTAAAGTAATAGTTGTGGTAATGGTATTGATGTTAACACCAACAGAAATAATACTAAGAGCAATATTATAATAGTAATACTAATAATAAGAGCAATAACAATAATAGCAGCAGCGGGTGCAGAGCAGGAGACTCAGACAGACTCTACAGCTCCGAAGGCAGAAATACCTGCAGAAAGCAACAGAAGGAGAGAGGGCGAGAGAGAGGAGAGAGAAAGCACACAACTACCGGAGAGAGAAGTTGAGTTAGTAACAAGCATTAATGGGATAAGAGTGCATACAGATGGAGAGGAAGAGGAGGAGAGAGGAGAGACATAACTACTTGACTTTGGCTTTATCTTAAATTTGACTAAAGATGAGATTGGATTGTAAAATTGTTGTATAAATGAGGCCCCTGAAGTGATCATTTAACAGTTTTAAATGTAAAGTGAGAATGAGAATCTCAATTTCCTAAATTAAGTTATATAACTAAGGTTCAGGAACAAGACCAGGCTCCTCTCTCTCTCTCTCTCTCTCTCTCTCTCTCTCTCTCTCTCTCTCACTAATTCAATCACCCGTGCCTCTCTAATTAGATCATCTGTGCATACCTATATAAGCATGTGTAACCCCTTCTCTCCCGTTTGTCTCAGTTCTCACGACTGTTCATTTGTGCTCAGACTCGCACACGTTAACTTGAGTTATCTCATCCGTAGTTACCTTAACATGGACTGCGAGCTGGTTCTCAGCCCCTCCGGCAGCCATCTGTTCGATGACCGATCTGTGGTCTTTAAATCTCCTCTGTCCATAACTCGCCCTCTCTCTAACGCAGCCAGCCACTCAGGCATCACATCCGCGCTCTGTCATCCATGTTCCTCAGTGAAGCAGCGCCCATTTCTCTCCGTCCAGTAGCTCCGGCCAGACACCAACCCACAGCCGCACAGACGACTTCTAGGTTTTTAAACTACTTTAAAATTCAATCTTTACACTTGTTTGGGGCATCACCTTCATTCCAAGGAAAATAAAAATTAATCATTAATGAATCATTAAATTGGTCTCATAAGAAGGAATTTAATTCTTTTCGATACATTGACCTGTGTCTTCTGCTTCAAAGAGATCACACAGACAACTTCTTTCTGCTAAATGAGGACATTAATTTATAGCTAAATGTCAAATCACAGAATAAATGGATTAATAAGGTGAAATGGTAATGGTCATATGAAAAAGACAACAAATCAACAGAGGAGTATGATATGAATAGGAACAGATGTGAAATGAGAAACCTTACTCAGTGGCAATAGTGAGGTGGAGTATGTGATTTTGTTATTAAAACCAAAACGGTGACGCTAACATAACGCTAGGGCTATCAACTTCTCTATTTTATTTGACATCAACTCTTATCACAGCAGCAGATGGAGTTTTCCACTTGCCGCTTCGTTGCAGAGAGGAGACCATTCCAAAGGTAGCTCAGCGCAGCAGGAGGTGCAAACCTGTCTGCCTGTGAGGCTCCGTCTTCTAGGAGCCCAGCTGCAGGTTACCCTCCCAGGTGACTCTGTGAAAGCAGTTGGTCACCGAGCGGATGAGGTCTCCTAACCAGTCTGGCAGTGTTGTTTCAAGGCCAACAGCAAAGGTCCAGGCCTAGACGTTGCTGGCACAGTTCTCAAGGAAAGTTGGCAGGCAAAGCAACTCCAGTTGAGCCCTTTTGGCAGAATGTCAAATAAAATGTATCTGGCTACACTAACTTCTTCAGCTAGGCTTGAGTAGCTCTGTTGGGTGGATGAAAACTTCAAAAAGGAAAATACTAACGTATAAAACTGTGAGACATAGAAAGTCAAAATAAAATACCTCTTCAGTTTAACACTGAGGCACTCAGAGGCTTGCTTAAAAAAGGTTAAATTGTGCGCGGACTTTAAGCGATAAACAAAAGAAACTTAAAGAAAGACGTCTAGACAGCTAAAATGATGTTGCTTAAGTTCAAGGTGAGGACCAGCCTGGAGGACGGAGGTCGGTCAGACTGTTTTTACCAACTAGCCAAAACAGGCAGAGTTTTGGGCGTGGAGTTTCTAAACGTAGAACATAGAATAACCAGCTTATTTTACGTTGTATAAATATAGGAGTAGGTTTATTCATCAAGAGAATATGTGCTAAGTAATGCTAGCTGGATTAGTGCTCTTAATTTACCTTAAATCAGGTTTGGGCTAAAAAGAAGATGGAAAGTGTTTCTTTCGCAGGAATGCACTTACATGTTAGGATAGGCCTGGTGGACATCTTATCTCAGACCAGATCAGAAGTGAGGGGAAAGAGAGAGGGGGTGTGCGTGTTTGTGTGTTTGCGTGTTTGCATGTGTGTGTGTGAGAGAGAGAGAGAGAGAGAGAGAGAAAGGGACAGAAGAGGGGTTTATCCACTCTCTTCTTTGACTTGATTTAGAGCTAAAATGACCCAACGAGTCATTTTATTGTCTTCACATCTTGCTGTTACTTTATTATCTTGACAAGACATATTTATCAGGGGTGGAGAACCCCCGGTCCTTTGTCTCGCAAGTGTCCCAACTGACACCTTTACTATTGGAGTGAGAAGTCATTTTGATCCAGAGGGGTCTCCAAACAAAGTTTATTCAAACCTTCCCCCCAATGGAATTCCACAAAGTGAAGAATCAGTTCTGCAGGATGTCTGTGAATGTCTGAGAGACAGTCATAACATTGTGCTCACTACAGGACAGTCTGTCTTAAAGATCTGATTTGAGAAACAAATCTGATTTGCCTGCAGTCTGAACAAAGCCTAAGAGTCAACAGCCATGCTAGTGGCTCTGTGAGCATGTACTAGGCACTGCTTTGAGCTATATGCTAACATTAGCATGCTAACATACACAGTAACAGTGCTAACATGCTGATAATAAGCAGCTGTAATGTTAACCATATTCCCCATTTTGGTTTAGCATGTTAGCATGGTAACCTTTGCTACTTGTGAATGTGTCATTATATCATAGGTATCATAAACCAAAGTATAGGAAAAATTCTAAGTTTGATCTTTGGGTTCATCCTCATGAAGGCCTAAATTTCATGGCAATACATTTGATTAGTGTTGAGTTATTCAGTCTGGACCAAAGTGGTGGACGGACCCTGGAAAACGGAAAATGTTGGAAATCTACAAAGAAAATGTTGCACAGACAATGTAAAATATTTACTCAGGGAACTAGAAGATAGTTTTTATGAAATAGCTCACACTTATTTGTGACTTTAAAATATTTGAATATTTTAGATTTAGCCAGCTTTGACTTTAAAACTGTTTTAATTAATATTCTTATACAAACAGTAGATCAAATGACTACGTAACATGCAAGATGTCACTGTTGAACCCACAGAGACACCTGACTGCAGTTTTGGTTCACTCTCACTGCTCTCATAGTAACGTTTTGGCTGCAGCAGACAGCTGTTTTTAATGAAAAGCGTGTAAAAACCCACTGTGCACTACCTGCCCAGCACCAAACAGCAGACAGACACAGTTAGTGACTAGCTGGTGAACATAGAGGAGCATTTAGCAAGTAAAGAGCCAGATATTTCCCTCAGGAGTGATGGTGACCAAACCAGAGCTAAAAAGGAGAGTATTGGACTTACATTAATCACATCACCATTCATGGACACAAACACAACTCCAAATGAATTTTTACGATGCTCTGTGTCTGCTGGATGTGTGAATAGGCAACTGTTTGTTAACACGTCAGCCATATCAACTTTATAAGACCATTCTGTCAAACGTGTCTGATGTTTCCCAGGTGGCATAAAAATAAAGAAAAATTCAAGCACGCTTATTGTTATAGAATGAAATGAGACTTACGAGAAGAGAAAGTATATCTTACTGCTTCAGCTAACTTTTCAAAATACTCATGCCTTAATGTAATCATTATCAACTACACCGACAAGAACTGTACAATGGGTAGAATGAAGCATGACACAATAGTTTCAACATGCCATGCTCGGGATGGGTGAATGTAATTGGCAGTGAGAGAAATGATAGACCAGAAAGTTCAATCATTCTAGACAGTGATAAAAAAGATAGGACAGTGATGTGACGGAAGATAGCAGAGTTGAAAAACTAATTCCACTTCCAAAACAAATGTTATAGTTTTCTTTTTATTCCACTTATTAAACCTAAAATCTCAGCCTATAACAGAACATCTGTCACAGGGGTGAGGGAGAGTGGCAACAGACCCAAGTGCAGGCAGTTGAGGCAGACAGAATAATTTCAGTGATTTATTGATAATTGAAGGCTTACAGGCAGGTATAGGTAGACAGGTAAGCAGGCAGGCAGGCAGGTTCCGGTTCTGGCTTGAAAGCAAAGGTATGAGGTACATAGCAACTTTGATGAACTGGCAGGGAGTGAGTGGAAAAGGGCTGGTTAAATGTCTGCAGGGCTGATGAGGAAAGTGGGAACAGGTGAGCAGGTGGGCAAGGAAGGTCTGGTGACTGGAGGGAAAGGGGTTATTGTAGGGATGAGGGAGTGAGGTCACTGCGACAGGTGACAGGCAGAGAGCATCTGGTGCACAGGAAGAGAATGACAATTCATGGTCAGTTGTGGCTTAAGGGAGGGACAGAGAGGCAGAATGTGACATCTGATGTTCTCTTTATTGCGTTTGAACAGCAATTCAAAAGCTTTTCATCATGATCTAAATTATTCATTGCTGAGACAATATCTTGTCAAACTGTCATAATACAAGATGATGTGTTTTATGGCGAGAGGAGGATGAACCTGACACACTACTCACCAACTGAAAGCAAACAAGTTTGTTCTTGTCACTTGGAGAAAACACTCTTGGCATTGTATGGTTGCATTTTTTTAAATCTTGTGATCAGCCTTACTGGAGGTATCAGTGATGACTTGGATGTTGGGGTCTAAGTATACCCACCTCCACAACATAAACTCCTTCTGCAAAAGCACTCCCAGTGAAAAAGTAAAAAGAAGATGATCAACTTATTCTCTTTTTATTGTGTTTATTTAGGAATCTCAAAAAGTTAGTATAAAAAGTACAGAGACCAGGAAGAGAGTGATAGAGGGAGTGATTTTTTTGATGGTTAAGCTAGTTTGACACACCTATTGGTCATACAGGAGAGAGGAGGAAACCTGTAGTACATGATTATCTACTCTTTGTACCACACCCAATAGTCAAGAGATGAGGTTGTCAGACACTGACAATGTTGGATTTCTCTATAAAGGTAAATCTTTTCAATTTTAAGTATATGAAGTATATTATGTATAGTAGTATAGTATTTTCTTTGCATGTTTGTATGTATGTCTAGGCTAGTTTTGTGGATGTAATTGTGTCCTCTAACAGCTCAACTGACCATACTGAGGCTAGATTCACAGATGTAGGTACAGTACATGTAACTAGTGGCATCTATTAAAGGTGGCCTTCAGTTGATAGGGTGGGGCGTGTGAATTTTCCTGGCATGACAAGTGATGATTTATAGGGTTTAAGGGATTAGCATGTGCTCACATTCATGAGCAATAGGAAACATGTAGATTTCATGAGTCAACCAGCCAGTTTTAATCAAGCACAGACAGCCAACTGGGTTAGTTCAGCTTGATAAGGGGTTAAAAGAGTTAAGAAGCAGGTTTTTTCCCAGTCACACTCACTTCTAATTAACTTCTAATTCTTCATTTTCTTACAGACATGGGACCAAATGGAATTTACTACAAATGTGGATACTACAGTTCTTTCAAGTGTGTTTGAGAGGAGATTGCTCTGTGTTGCTTAAAGTTCAACACCACAGTTCTTGACTGCTTCTTCCATGAAATCATCTTGAATCTGGAGAATACTCCAAAGGACTGGCTTTGTTGATACCGAGACTGGAAAGAGAGAAGAAGATGATTGTGCAACAGCAAAACTGACGGGGCAGTGATATTAAAAAGTTGATTCTATTTCAGAAAAAGGTGAAAGATGACGATCATCACAGCTTCAACCATTACTGTAGTGAAGACCACCTTAGCTGAGGGAGAGCACAAGACTTTTTTAATTGCAAAACAGCTATTATACACATTAGTAATGATACTTAGTGTCAGGCCAGTACAGCAGGGGTTAGGGTTAGGGATTAAGATGAGAAACTGTCGGTCAACTAACAAGAAGATTGAACACATGGAATATCTCACATCCTTCTTTCTTTATGTATTTTCACTCACTTTGAAACTTTGAAAAAGAAAACAGGAAAAATTGTAGAAGACATAAAACTCAACATCCCAGGTAAGCTGAAATTCTTTAGTCACGTACAGCAGATTGGTTTTATTTCTTCAGATGTGTCTTTTTTTAAATTTTTTTTATTTCAGTCAGAGACACCTATATTAAGGAACTGACCATTTATTGCAAATAATTATACAGTGGACAGACTTGGTGGAAAAGGCTCTGCTTTTTGAGGGAGTTCTCAAAAGAATCCGAGCAGCATCGAGGATTCTGTTGCTACAAATAATCCCCCCTAACGCATAATGGTACAGAATCACAGATAGTTGTAAACATACATGAACATTCTGACTTAGTCAGAACTGACAGCTTATAAATACAGCATAGTACACTTGCATGATACTGTCAATACAGTCTATCGATGATATCAGTGATCCTAAATGAGCTGCTGTTTCCTGCCTTAACTAACACAAAGCTTCATTTATGTAGTACACTGTCAAACCTGATCTTAAACTTGTGTGTTTTAAATCAAATTTAGGGTAAACCATTAAAAAAATGGAAACAAACATGAATGTCATTTAGTCGTTTAGTTTGGCGCGGCAATGGCAGGTTAGTTCTTGCAATACAATGCGGAACCAAGGCATGCCTCGCATTGTATCGCGAGAATTAACCTTCTTTTGTCAAGTGGAGCGAGCAGGCAAGCAGTCAGCTTAGAAAAGGCCTTTCATCTGCAGTTAGATCAAAATAAGCACAGAGATGGTAAGGTTATTGATGTTATCTAGTTGTTTAAAAGGTTATTGGTGTTATCTAGTTGTTTAAAAGGTTATTGGTGTTATACATGTTTGTCTATATCTATACTTACTGACGCAATAGCAGTGATTCAACATGTTTTTATTTTGCTCTGTTAGCAAACCAGCTAACCTGTTAGCATGTGTATTGACGAGCGACAATAGACAGAGAACATTAATCTGTTCTTTTTATGACATCTCTTGATTAAAGGAACTGGCTTTTCAAGTCTCCGACTACAGTGAATGAGGGCAGTGAGGTTGTTTATCATGGTTAGAGTTCGTCCGTGCGATATTCTATTTGTTGTTTGATTCCAACATTCCAACACGAGGCAGGGGAGCAAGGGCGTAACCATGGTATAGACATTGGGGGGTCCAAATGTTTTAAAGTGCATTTCCCACAATTCTATGATATTTATATATGAAAATTCGCACATTTAGATCATAGTTTTGAGGACTACATTGGTCATTTGAATTCACATTTAAAGGAACAGTCTGATTTCTCTGAGATAGTGGCTGCCCCCCCACTTCATTTGTTTTGGTCAGTTCCTTACTCTTCACTGTTTCACAAACTTGTCCACCTGTGTCTTAATCTAATTAGGATTGGGACTATTGTAACCACAATCAGTCACACACAAGATGCATTTACCTGTAGTGCCTTACTAAGCTACCTATTCAGCTGGATTCTTACACTCACTGTCTATGTGCTAATGTACTAAACTGCATTATAGTTCACGTTCCACTTTCTCACCTGATCACCTGTATCTCCAGAGCATGTCCCTGTCTGCTTCCAGCATGTCTCTCTGTGCTGCCTGCAGTGTGACCACATATCATTATTTTACCTGAAGAACATTGACTGATGACCTTGATGATCATTTTAATTTGATACACTGAAGATTCTGCTTGTATTACTAGTTTTATTTGCTTTAATGTGGTCCTGCTGTTTAGATAGCTATATAGTATAAAGAACAGTGTACAATGTACAGTAGTAACAGTTACATGAAACGTTAGTTATTGTCTTATCTACTAAGCTAACGTTACCTATTTGGGTAGCTCGTAACTTACTGTCTGAATAAAAACTTGTATGTGCTGCTTTCTAAGCTTTGTAGATAACGTTACTTCCTCCATTAGCTCACCTCCACTGACTGAACAAACTAAAAACCTGTCAGATTAACATCACAGCACAGAAAGACTTTAGGAGACCTGATTCTGAGCTTCATTAGCAAACACTGATAGCAATAACAACATGCTAACGGTGTCAATCAATGGGAGCAACCAAGTGGTGTGTGTGTGTGTGTGTGTGTGTGTGGGGGGGGGGGGTTCACACAATTATGTTTTCCTTAACAAACAAAAATAAATTGAAAATAAATAAGAAATACCAAGAAACAGATCTGTTGGCAGGGTTCATGAAAGGACAACATATTTAACATATTTTCTACTGTATATTGGGGGGGACAGATTGGTAGTTTCTCAGTATTGGAGGGGACACGACCCCCCTAAAGAATGCGTGGTTGCGCCCATGCAGGGGAGCTACTTAAGCTCATCGGGCACTATTACATGAAAGCTAAAAACATGAACTTTTTATCGCTCATGTAAGCAGTGGAAGAGTGGGTTTTGTACTATTATGCGGTAACCTCTTAAACTCTTGGTTTTCTAATTAGACTTTCTCTTGGCTCTCTTTGGCTTATTCCAAAATGTCATTATAAAGTAGAGTCTTTTGGACAAGTGGGCCCATCAATGAGTGTAGCTGACTTTAAGAGGTTAAATGTTAACAACAACCATGTAATTCTAATATAAAGTATCATTGTCCTGCTGTTTCACACTCAGGTTCAAAACATACAACTGGAAGCATTGTCTTCTCCAGTGAGTGTAATTATTTTCTCCCTTTTGGCCCACACACACATTATAAACATCTTTGACACCACAAACTTAATATTGAACATGAAATGTTGCTAATTTTATATTAGAATAATAAAAACGTTATACTCCTGTTCTCTGTTTATTATCATCCCCTTCCTAGGTCCAGTGTGAGACCAACTGTTTTGGATTGGATGGAGTTGTGGTGTATGATGATCAAACTTATTCCGTACCATCTGTAAGCGCATACATATTAAAATGAGCATTTACTGTTCTGGTGATTTTCCCTGTTATGTGTTACAATTGGCAGAGCAATGTTTCCCAACCTTTTAGGCTTGTGATCAGAGGTGGGACCAAGTCATTGTTTTGCAAGTCATAAGTAGGTCTCAAGTCTTTGCACTCAAGTCCCAACTCCTAAACTTGACTGAGTTTCAAGTCCTAAACAAGTCATTATGTGCTCATTACCAAATGTAATGCCATTTTAACAACAGAGTAATAATATATTAAATGTAAACAAATCATGAATGCTATTTAAAGCTGGGGTTGGCAGTTTTCTTTTGGCGTCATTGGGCAACAATGTCATATTAACCGTGCAGCATATTGTAATTCAAGTGGTCTGAGAGCAGACTTCTACTTCAGCCCCTCCTCTTGCCTCTGTTCTCAGGCTTCAGAAAATCTATCCCGTGACAGTACACTTTAGCCTATCTCAGGTTATGTCAGAGAGACTGTGTGTTTGTATTGGCTAAGCTACAAGAGCAGATGTGTGTACACGTCCCTTCAGATGGTGAAAACCTGATTCAGTGGAGGAAAATCCTGCCGAAAATCCTGAAACTTGTGATAAATTTCCAACACCTCCTTTGCCTGCAGCAGTGTATAGTACAAAACAACACGGAGCTTCAGGCTCATTATGTTCGATGCCATGGCGCTCATAACGACGAGTGGCAAAGAGGCATGATGACAAACAGTGGGGAATAACTTTTGAGGGGGGACAGTGGTGTGTGTGTGGTGTTCTAGCCTCTCATCCCGTTGCTGGACGGAGTTGCAGCTGCCTCTGAAGCCTGAGGCACTCTGCTCTGCGGCCACGAAGCGCTGGAGGGGCGTCTTTGAGAAAACAAGTTACGGCGGGAGGGACCGCGGTCTCGGTGAGGCTCACGCCGTGGAGAGCGAGCCCTGCGAGGGATACAGGGGAACCGACTCCTTCTGCTGCCTGTCGAAGTTGTGGGTTTGGTAGGAGGGGCTTAGCGGAGTGATACGAGGCAGCAGAGAGAGGCGGAAGGTTTTGCATAGGTTGCACAGATTCTGCCTACCCCAGCTTTAAAATTTGTATTTATTTGTTAAAACAAGGTTGTTAAAACAAGCGTAACTGAACTTAATCATAAAAAAATATAGCACTATTAACCACAACAGAATGAAATTTTGTATGTTTCTGTCTTGTTGTATTTAAATAACAGACTTTTTAATGTTTGGGTTTGGGGGGAAGCTACCAAGTATTTTCAGTCTATTCAAGTCAAAAGGCTCAGGTCCAAGTGAAGTCACGAGTCATTGGTGTTAAAGTCCAAGTTGAGTTATAAGTCTTCTGTGATTTTGTCAAGTCGAGCTTAAAGTCATCAAATTTGTGTCGAGTCTGACTCGAGTCCAAGTCATGTGACCCGAGTCCACTCCTCTACTTGTGATTCCTAAAAACAAAGAAAAGTCCACTTCTGACCTTTGTCACTGGTTGCATACGTCTACTGGTTGTGACCAGTTCAATCAAAAAAAGTGAATCATCTAATGACCCCTCTGATTTATCTTGCTGTCCCCCGTGGTGCTCCTGACCCCCAGGTTGGGAACCATCAGCCTAGAGATCAGGCCTTATCTGTGGACAGCTCAACTGGTGTGGATGGAGGATCGGAGCAGCAGTGGAGCTCAGGTAAATGGGGACAAATCATCTGTGCAGAATCATAATAATTAATAAAATCTCTTCTTTATGTGAGTTTAATGTACTGAAATCAGTGTTCAACTGTTTTTTAGAAGAGATAAATCCCCAGGAGGAGGATGTAGTGTTTCGACCCTGTGGACCCTTGACGTCTGGTGGGAGATGTAACCCACAACTAAGTCATCGTCCCGTCTGCCTGAGTCAAACCACACACAGAGTGACCGACACCTGGTAATGGCAGTTTTAGAGTTCATACATATCATATATATACAGTACTCACAGGTTTCACCAAAAGCAACAAAATGATTAGAGGCTGCACATTAATACAGACAGATTCACAAAAATAAAGACCTTTTCTTTTTTGTCTAAAAGTGACATTTCACCGTATTTTTTTCTTGCTCATCTATCATGGCCATCTAAAACACCAAGAATCATCCTTCTTCAGTCCTTATAACTGACTCACTACTGTCTGTATTTCAGGGTGAACATCGAGGATAGCAACGAAGACTATTTTAGGTCAGTATCATTTTTGAGTTGCCTTGATGCTCTTTCTCGCTCACTGCTGAATACAAGTCCAGTCTTCACTGGCCTTTTAGCTTTGGTTTGGTCCACCAACTCCTGAGAACAATATCTGGGTGTTAGCTCGCGAGGTGCTTGACATTTTGTGCTGGGCATGTGTGTGCTAGGAGCAGCTGACCACAGCTTTATGTGTGTGTTGGTGGGAGCTGTTGGGACTCATAAGGAACAGCAAACCAAGACAATGAGCTGAAAAGGCCTGTCAGTATAATGTCATGCAATTCAACAGCAACACAAACTGCAGCCACCAAAATGATCATACAGTGTAATCAACACCTCTCTAAAACACCTTCAACAAAAAGTGAACATTATCACCTTCATGAAGGTAGGGTTTATTGCAGGACTGTTGTATTAGACTGCATTAGTTTTAGCTAGGTGTAGCAAGGATGGAGCAAGGAAAGTCACTGTTTTCTGTAAATTCAGTAACATGACAGTATGTTGGTGCCACAGTTCAACAAACTATACTTAAAGTAGCATAGAGTTGTACCATCAGTTATACCAGACAAAACTATATGAGCATATTGCACATCACTTCACCACAATCTCCATTCATCTTCTCACTGATGTGTGCTGGATGTATTTTTCCAAGCAGGAAGATAATTAACTGGGCCATGAGATCATTTAATACTGCATAACTCTCACCTGCTGCTAACTCTATTTAATAATTTACACCTGAATACATTTGCACTACATTTGGGAGGTGTTTTTTGTTGCACTTCATTTGTATTCATTAATATTCATAGGATGTCAATATTTTTGGGTTGTTCATTTGTTAAGCCGGAAGAAACCAGCGTAAGCAAGTAAAGATAAGGAGAGTCTATTACTCACTGATAACTCAGTTTTCATCATCTACAATCTGATAATATTTCTGTCTTTTTTATTAAGACTTTGGGTGGAGCAGTGGAAGAGCAAAGCACAGACAATCACTGGACAAATTTAGTGGAGCTGCCATTAAAAAATCACTGATAAAAATTCTAAAGTATTTATCTTCAAAACTTTTCACTTACTTCAAGACCATATTTTATTTTCTCTTATTTTATGACCTGGGCAGCCACTATTTTTTGGCCGAAAGCAGCCACTTCCTGGTCTTTTTATCACTGTGAGGTTCCTACAATAGGTGACCAGCTGAGACCTTATGTGTTATGGGCTGATATGAGAGTGATATCAACCTTCTCATCTAACCTTTGGCAAGAAAGTGAATAAGCATGTTTCCCAAAATGTAAAACGTTTGGTTTAAAGCTGCACTAATATATCAACAATGTGTTAAAGTTGCTACTTTTGTCTCCTCCTTCTGGCAGTGAGAGTAATTACACAAACACTGTGGATGAGCGCTTATGACGTATGCGTACAGGCGAACTCGCTCAAATTTCCACAGTTCGAAGACAATAATCCATTATTTAGGAAGAGTAAATGTAATAACTACATAGTCTACTCCAAATATTTTACAAAGACCAACCTGTCCAAGAGCAGTAACGTGACATAAAAATTATCATCTAACTCTGCAGTTCCCCTCAGCTCTACAGAGCATTTTGGCGTCTGTCATTTTCTGTGAAAAAGCTCTGATAAACTGTCTGCACGCTACCTGCTCAGCACCAAATGCCAGACAAACAGTGTTAGCAACTAGCTGGTCAACATAGTGGAGCATTTAGCTAAAGAGGCAGATCGTTTTTTTTCAGGACTTGACGGAGACAAAAACAGAGAAGATAGGAGACTGAATATTGGACTTTAATGACATTAGCCATAGCAACTTTATAATGTGATTATATGTTAATCTTTACAACTTGTTCGCTGCCCCCAAGTGGCCAAAAAACAACTATTACTGTAATGCTGATTTAACTAATCTGAAAACATAAAATTGATTCAAGGTTTTTACCCAACAGTTAATGTAAGGTCTACTGAGAATAAACTATATACACATGTAGTACTTAATTTTAATCTATAATTACATTTTACAGCTAGTATGAGTTTACTGAAGAAAATGTTTCATTTCAGAATTTATACTTGCAATGGACTACTTTTCTACAGTGGTATTGCTACTTTTACTTAAGTAAATACTTGTTACATCACAAAAACTACAGTAATCACACATATGCAACTCCTTTACCTCAGTGTGTGTTTCTTAGTTTTGTTCCTCCCATTAACACTTTATATTAAGGTCCTTGTAATAAACGTTAGTTAATACATATAAAGGCCCTTATTAGTCCCTATAAGACGCTTATTAACATTATTATCAGTTAATAAGACTATATAAGTGTTAATAATAGCATCATAAGCACGTTTATTGTTAGATTATAAGACATTTATAGGGACTTATAAGAAACTTGTTAACAATTTATAGACTGCTTAAGAACGTTAATAAAAGCCTTATGAGTTTCCTTTAATTTTTTATAATAGCATTACAAACTCATTTGTTGAGTCTTACTAACTTACTTATTCTGTCATTGTTAAACCTTTACTAAGCTATTTTTGTTGCTTTATTAAGGTTAAAAAACCTTTATTATTAATTTATTAAGAGTTAACAATGCTTTTTGCAGCTACCGGATCTAAATCCAGAGCAATGCCTTATTAATGTTAATAAAACCTTTATTATGCACTTATTAACAGTTAACTATGCTTTTTGCAGCACTCTCATCTGGAATGAGCACTACATGTTGTTATGGTTGATAAAATGTGAATAAAAAATTACATATAAACACAATGTTTTAGCGTTGAACCACAAAAACACATTTTAAGACAGCTCTTTGGAATTTTTTTTTTTTTTTTTACTTTTCATCATTTATGTGTAAATGGCAGCCTGCAGACACAAAAACAACAATCTATAAAACATAGCTGCAAACAGGCCTTTGAAAAAAAAAGGCAATAATTGTACAATAATTAGTACAATTACAGTATCTTTTATATTACATTGAGGTAAATTGTATATTGTAAAAGACATTCTGAAAGTGTGATAGAAAACATCAACATCAAAAAATTGTGCAATTGTAACATAAAAGTTTTAATTTAAAAAAAATCCATTAAACAATGTTCTAACCAGGCCTGGGCCTGGAAAAAAACAGTTGACAAGAGGAAGTGTTGTGAGACGGGGGATAAATTGTCTTCACTACAGCGTAGGAGCTGCAGCTATCCAACTAACTAAACTCTTGCTTGCAAAAGAACTGTCAAAATGTGGGGAAGGAAATGGGTTGTTGAAACAGAGGAGCGTGTGAAAGGGGATGTTGTTCTTTCTACTGAAAACCAATGTAAATATCAGTTTTCTCCCCCAGATGTTTTCATTCTACAGTAAATTACACTTCCAACCCACATACATATGACTGATCAGGAGATGATGACTGACTTAATAAATAAAATAAAATAAAAGTCTTTAATTCTCTTCACTTGCAATTTTGCTAAAATGATGTTCTCACAAATGGTGTCATGTTTTTGTGTGCATTAAATGTTAAAGAGTGTGTTTAACAAAAGAAGGAATTTAAGTGGGCTCTGAACTCTCAAACTGTCTTGTTCTGTAGGATTTCTCTATAACAAGATGGGTGACAAATTCAAAGAGAAGCCAACAGAAAGTGTCTTAGAAAGGTGTCGTTCCGCTGTAAGCCTCCAGAACAGCTTCAGTGCTCTTTGTCATAGATTCTCCAGGTCTCTGAGCTCTACTGGAGGGAAGAGTATTGTGCCAAAACCTATTCCCTCATTTTCTGTTAGGATGATAGTTGTGAAGACTGCTGTCTAACACATCACTCCAAAATCTCTCATCTGTGTTTAACTGGGTTGAGATCTGGTGACTGTGAAGGCCTGTGAACAGCATTTGATTCACGTCATTTTCCTACCTATCAAACCTGGAAGCATCTGTTATGTTTGTCCAATCATTTATTCAGCTTTTTCTATTCATTTCTTACACGTCTCTACAGCATGGCTGCTTTTCTTAGGTCTGTTACATTACAGATCCAGATACATTAAATGTCTCTCTTCTTGTATGCAGGTGGAGGCAGAATGGTCCACGGGTGGTGATTCTACTCACTGGTGTGATATGCCTGCTGTTGATTATAATGATCTATTATGTTTAGAATTCAAAATGCATGTGTTCTCAAAATGCATTTGGAAATCTCTACAGTCTTCTCATGTTGTCTATTTTGTCACACAGCTCAGGCTTGAAGTTGAGCCAAGATGTAAATCAAGCACAGTGGCCAGTACATTGACAGATTTTATTTCAGCCTTGTGATATTTATTATATAAAAAACATATCAAAAAGTTTTTATGTGCACCATGGATCATGAAGGTATGTTTTGCCACATGCAGTCCTGGCAACAGTCTGCCTCTGAATTGGGGCTTTATTTTCCTCATCACAATCCAATAAGTTGCTAGTAGGACAAGTATGCCCTTTTTGAGGGATACAATACATGTGGATCCTATTAGTGGCTAGTGACTGAACGCTATCTCTAGCAAAGAGCGCTTGATTTTTTTTTTTTTTTTTACAAACAGTCTCTCCTTCATTCTGCATTATAACACAAAGCCGAACAGCAGTAAAGTTGAATGTGTACCAACTGTACACATGAGCTTCAGTTGCTAGATGTTTGACATTCTTCACTAGCTAGTTGCTAACTCTCTGCCGTTTGGTGCTGGACAGGTAGTGTACAGTGGATTTAAAAGGCCCAGAGCTGGTGCCTGTACCCAGTCCGCTCATTCAGCAGCAGCAGTTCTTTATAAGTGAAGGAAGGGTCCAAAGAAAATATTAATAACACAGGGGAAAGCCTTGCCTTTTTTTTAACCTTGCCTTGTTCAGCCCCCATTCCAGTAATTTCCATACAGTCCCTAAGCTACATACAGTATGTATGCAAGTCAAGTCATTTTATTTATATAGCCTATCACAAATTTGCCTCAGGGGGCTTTACAATCGGTGCAGCATATGACACCGTCTATCCTTAGACTCTCGATAATAATTCACCGGTGTGATTTCATTATAAACCCTTATATATAAACCCTTATAATCACTCAAAGGTGTAGTCCAAATAGTTTTAACATGGATCCCTGTCCAAAATGAATGTTTCAGCAGGTTAGAAGATGGTTTTAAAAACAAGATTGAGTGAGATTACCCAGGATGTCTCTAAACTCTAAAAACAACAGGTAGTTTAGTCTGGGATTTCATGCTGGAGAAGAAACGGCGGTGGCTATCTTTGTTCTGGACAACATATAATTTGTGGAGTCCTGGGGTAATAATTACAAATCATTAGAGCTCCCCTGATGACACTGATCCTCTCCAGAGAGGACAGGATTAGTGTCATCAGTAGGAGTGGATGCTGGCAGGTGAGTTCCTGGACTGAGCACAGAACACTGAAAAGAGTTGAAAGAGGCAGCATGAAAAAGGCTACAATCAGACTGTTGGACTCTTCAATGGAGGTAGATGACCAGTGGCACTGGGCTGTGTTTGGTGTGCTGTTTAATTAGAATAACAAAAAACAATGAAAAAGAAGGGTTTTCACCTTTGACCTATTAGTATAAAGTATTTGCCATTTCATTTCCATCTCAAGGGTAAATGTAAATGGAAGAGTCCTCCCCAAAAATATGTCTGTAATTATGATGGGAGCAAAGGCGGAAGTCTGGTGAGTTAGTATAAAGAGCGACAAAGTCCATGTAGGGATGAGGTCAGTGTGGATGGATGAATCAAACAACACAGGACTTGTAAACATGTAAACTTGAAACCAAAAGTCAGCCTTGACTTATTTTAATGTGACTTACATCATGTAACTAAATTTACTGAACTTAACTTACTAACGTAGTTACTTTAACCCAAACCTTGATCTTTTCAACTTTGTTATTCACAGTAGAACTGTATAAGTGCTTTCTCTCATGCAACTGCGGACAAAGCAGGTGGAAATATCTCTTCTACTGTTTCTACTTTTTCCTCGAGATGTCGTCAACAGTAAAAAGTTACCTTCTCTTCACCTGGTTCACCGTCTCCACCGCAGCCTCTCTGCTATCCACTCTGTGTGTGTGTGTGTGTGTGTGTGTATGGTAGGAGCTGAACCCAAACCTCAAACATGCAGAGGAGAGGACAGAGAAGCTAGCGCGACCAGAAATGACAGCAAAACATGGTAAAGAACTCTCAACAAAGTATTTTTTTCTTCTCATTCGGCTAATGCGCTGTGAAAAAACACTTCAGCAGTGCACCTAGGTGTTATAAAGTTAGGGAAAACCCTGATTATTATTATTTTTAGGGGTGCTAAGATGAATGATCTATTATTGTGATTGATAAAATTATTGTGCTTACCGACCCTGTGACCAGCCCTTGCAGCCCGACAACCAGCCCACCATTTCAACCCACTGGGAATCTGTTTCTCTCGATCAGCCACTCTGTGTCTGCCTGTGGGGAACATTAATGTCTGTACCAAATTTCATGCCAATTTGTCCAAAAGACATTTCACTAAAAACCAAAAATGTAAACCTTGTAGAGGAAGTCGTTAAAATATTCTGGAATGCATTTTCATCCCCAGAGCCCTGCTGCTAAAAATGGCTTATTCTAGTGACATATTACACTGGATGTCAATATGTCAATGGGTCAGTCTGTCATTATCTTCAATAAATGTCAATAAATACATCAGCATAGCTTAGAGTTTATAAGAGGAATAAGGTCTCTACATTGTCTACATTATAGGAAGAGAATCATGGCCCACTAACTACTTTAAGGTTACTTGTTACTTATGGTTACTATGGTGCTGATGTGAGGTGGAGACCTCCCAAGACATCAAGACAAGAGAAATGTTCAGGACAGACAAAGTTAATGCAATGGTCCCACATAGTTGAAATTATTATTTCACCCTTAACCCTCTTAAACCTACATAGACAAAGAAACGCCTGGACATAGTTTTATTTTTTTGCCAATTCTGAGCTTATTCTTTCAGTCAGTATCAACTGTTATACATCATATGATTCAGGAGAACCTACCCTTTCTTTCTGGTGCAGTGTAAAGTCACTATCATGCATTACCTTTGTGTGAACATACCATATTTGACATTTTAAAAAAAAAACACCCAGTGCAAAGAACTTGTGTTTTGTGGAATAACTCTATTATGAACCTGGGAAGTTTTGTCTTTTCAATGTTCAATTTTTGTAATCAATGTCAATGTTTTTCCATGTTTTCCCCCATTTTTTCCCCTGTCTTTTTCCACCACAGACGTACAGTCGTAATTGTTGCACTGGCTACCTTTTTCTTGAATTTGTTTGTGGGAATCAAACACATGTCGCAGGATAAATAAAGTATATACAGCACCAGCCTACATGGAGAATTCAGCCCTGTACCTGATAATTTGAAGCTGCTCCACAAAACATGTTGTCGTCACTCTGTTCACCTACGTGTGTACTTTAATAACCTGAGCTTGGTTCCATAAATTCCTCCAACGCTCTCTTGGCAGCGTAGGAGAACATTTTCTTCTTTTTGTGGGTGGTGAAGATGCAGCCAAGCAAGATCCTCCTTTACACAAGCTCCAAATGCTTCACTTTTCCAACGTCACTTTCCTTTGCGTCTATGGGTGAGATGTCTGAAGAGCTGATGATAGTTGATAACCTGTCCCGAACTTTGGGTTTTACGCACTGCTGCACGTTTCCTTTACTGCTAAACTTTATAGAAAATTTGCACTGAAAACAGACCCTGTGTACATGCTGACTTCCTTTCTCAGGGGTCATATTTTATTCAATGTTGTGTGGGTGCACAGTGAATATCTATCTATTTATTACATAATTGCCGCTTTCAATTAGGCCTACGATTTCAAAGACAGGCTGTGCTGTATCAGCGACCATTAGGCAGTCGATATACTGTGATTCAATTATTCATCAAAAGACCTTCAGGTGTAGAAGTGTGGAGCTGGAGACGGCAGGAACAGATGTTGGATCAGTGTACAGTGGATGCAAGGTAGAAAGAGTACTGATTTACCTTGAGGAGTATGCGCATTAATCATTTCTTTTAAGTTATATCTTTTCAATTTTTCACTTTTATTCTTCTTCTGTATCATAAACGTAAAGGCCACGACTGTTGACATTGCCCACAGAACTCCACAGCAAACAAGGATGGTATATAAAATGTAAATTATACATACATTATGAAAGATCAGACTATAGAGACCACAAATTGCCATTCCAATGGATGGCGATGGGTAGTTGGCAGTTAGACATAATGTGAGGGATTACAATTTGAAATTCAGTAACCACATTGCAGTCACTAAGGCTTTAAGACAGACTGCACGCACTATTATCTGTCCTCATTCACCTGCTCACCTCTTCTCACTTTCCCCATCAGCCCTGCAATTACCTGACTCTCTGTTCGTTCACCTGCTCACTTGTTCTCACTATTTACCCAGATCTTTTGTTCCTTTGTCGGTTCATCCTAGTTGCTATGTGCCTTGTTGCTATGTTGCTTTCCTGCCTGGCGTTTTGTTTTCAAGCTTCTGCCTGCCTACCTGTCTACTAGTACCTGCTTGTACCTTTCTGTAAGCCATCTATTTTTACAACACATCATTGAACTGCACCGGTCTGTCTGTTCTGTCAGCGTTCGGGTCCTTCCCCTGCTGCCTGCACTTCCCACCGTGACACTAATCCCAGCAACCATGTTTCAATGAAGTACTGGCATGTGCGATTTTTACCCATGAGTACCTGCTTCTTCATCTGTACTGGCAACCCCCTTTAAAGCTCAGGGTCAGGGAGATAAAATGATGTACACAACTCCCCCACAAACATTATGACCTTGCTCTTAGTGGCAGCCTTTCATATTACAATTACTCCTTAGGCCACGTAATGACATGTTTTCAGTTGGCTCAAAACTACAAAATAAAAAAAGCTTAAAGTTACATTCACTGTTTTTCATTATTTCACAAATAAATGTGTTTTGCCAATAATGGTCTCATACTTCGACAGTTTGGAAAGTCTGCTTATTTGCTGCCTTACCAGGATTTGGTATGTTTTTCACCAAGTTTAACATAACACATGTCAGTGAAGAACATGTTGCCATTATTCCTCAAAACACTGGCTGGGGTTCAACTTGTGCCTGTTGTGGAAAATCCAGCCTACAGGATGTCACGAGCCACACAAAAAAAAAGGTGACACAATGCCAAGGAGAGGAATTAATAATGTGGCAAAATGCCACAGAATGCACTGTTATACTTATTTGAATGCACCAGCAAGACAGTCAGTGTTTGTTCTCGTAGCCTACAGGACACAGTTACATGTCATCCTGCTTTGCTTATTAGATGCACCAAAAAATTCTAAATTAGCATCAAGAATGGAGTGGGCACGTAATGTAAAATGTACGTTAAATGTGTTTAAGTGGCATAAAGTTCTGAAAGTACACATATTGTATAGCCAAAGTTTCTAACTTTAACATCCCTTACATCTGAATATTGAACAATGTGAATAAGGTAAATCAAACAAACTACAAACAACTGTGTAATCCAAATAGTGATACTGAGGGCAACAACATGAAAGAACAACAATGTGCCTGCAATAATACCTCATGACATGTGCATAAATATAAACAATGCCCTATCTATGTTTTTCTTTTGCAGCCACTCCCTCACGTTGTAGACAAACAACCCATAAAAATCAGAATGAAAGATTTAAACAAAGAAAAGCTGTTAGCAATTCTGCCGAGTTATTATTCTTTGAAGGAGGGCCGATCAAAGGTTGGAAGGTTTTTTCACTAATAATCTCAGTCTGAGTGGATTGATACCAAAAGCATCAATACTGTGATACCATAGTTTTTTTTTTGTAAAGTAGAATTAATACAAGCTTCATATGAAAAAGTTTTCATCTTTAAAAGTTTCTTAGCCATTGCCTGGCCACAGTCTGCAGTCCCCAGCCCCCACAGAGGCTTAGTGAAAACAGCATGATTTCATTTTATTTTTTTCTCTACTATAAGAACAATCTGATATTTGTAGGAGGGCGATCCACTACAGCTGTAATCCAAAAAAAAAAAAAAAAAACACTGTTCATATCAGAGTTAATCAGGAGAAAGATCATACAGAGTTGTAACAAAAGAGCAAGGAAGAGGGAGAAGCCACAGCAAGACCCAAACAGATTTTTCTGACTAATTGCTTTCAGAGAGTAGTGAAGGCAGCACACAGAGTCTGTGTGAGGAAAAAGACACAGTTGAGCTGATTTTCACTGAACTGCTACTAAACAAGACCTAATACATGGTTGTTTTAATGAAATAGTTCAACATTTGGGAAATTATTCACTTTCTTTTTAAGAGTGAGATGGCAAGATCAATACCAATCTCATATCTGTGCGTTAGGTATGGAGCTAGAGCCATTAGCTTAGCTTAAAGACTGGGAACAGGGGAAGCCGTTAGCCTGGCTCTGTCCAAAGTTTAAAAAATTCACCTACCAACACCTCTAAAGCTCACTTATGATTACCTTGTATCCTTTCTTTAACCCATTAATAAACGCAAATGAAAAAAATAAATTTGTTAGGGGGAGTTTATCCATCTGCTTTGTAAAATATATGTACTTTTTCTGTATTAAACCAGATGGTATCCTTTCCCTAAGCTTAACCAAGTGCTTGAGTGCCTAAGCATAACCATAAAAGTGTTTAATAATTCTGTAGCCACTGCAAGTGGATATTTTTGCAAGATCAGTTATTTTGGTGGAAAACAAATGAAATATGTTGTCAGTGAACATTTTTGCAACTCTGCAGATATGTTAATTAACAACATTTCCTCATTATGTAAATAGAAAGCGGATGGCGTTTAGTTTCCTCCAAAGCATATTAGCTGTTGCAAATGAGCTGTATATAAATGTAATTTATAGGAGACAGGGTTGCATTGAGCACAGGTGGTTTTGGTCTCTGTACAGGCACAGTGGTACCAAACCTTTCCCCTAAAACCACAACCTTTAACAGATTTTGTTTGAATACACATTAAACAAAAGAGATACATGTTAATTACTGAGATTTAAACGTGTTGGCATTTGTTTATTTGTTTAATGTTAATTTGATAGGGGCAGATACAGTATACATAGAGTAATGTATCATAGCATTTTGTTCACTTTCAACAGAGCCAGGGCTGCTGTTTCCCCCTGCTTCCGGTCCTTATGCTAAGCTAGGCTAAGCATGTTCTGTCTTGAGCTCTGTACTTAATGCACAGACGTGACTTGTACTTGATATCTATGTTCTCATCTCACTCTCGCAAGGAAATTAAGTGTATTTTCCAAAATGTTAACCTTAATGTTAAACTTTAGGATACAGACATTTTAGGCCTGTCTGGAAAGCAGCAGCGTAGAGCTTTGTCAGCTTGGTCAGCAACTGTCAGCAGTTTTCAACATAGATTTATCTTACTATGATTTTCTCGATTAATCAAAGCTCAGTGTAAGTTCAATCAGGAAGGCTATCTTTATGCCTCATTCATTCACATCCCTCTCTCTCTCTCTCTCTCTTCCTGTTTCTCTTAATCAGCTGATTATGGGCGTCTCTCACTTATCCAACCAGATTTCATTACGATCTCTATCAGCCAATCATACTGCTGCTGTCAAACTTTAAATCTGTTCTCCTCTCGCTTGCTGTCATTTCAGTGCGGAATTGTTTACAGCCTTCCTCCACCCCATTCACCTCCACCTCTGTCCAGTTTGAGCTCATCAGAAGTCCACTCCTCATCACATCCAGATCTTCAGCCATCCTTCCACCACCACCACCAGTGTCTAGACGACTTCTCTACCCCCCCTTAAAATATGATGATGCAACGGTGGGGTCTAATTGCCAAAGACTCTTCACATTTCTCATTATGCACGTCAATAAATATTTGTTCAGTCTCTCCTGAGTGAAATGGTTTTGTCTGTAAAATGTTAATCACAGTTTCCCAAGGTGACGTCTTCAGATTGCTTGTTTTGAATCACCGTTCAAACCCAAAGATGTTCAATTTATTTTCATAAAAGGCTACGAAAAGCAGAAAATATTCACATTTGAACCAGAGCAAAAGAGCATTTTTACTTTAAAAATGACTTAAACTGTTAATTAGTCATAAAAATGTATGCAGATTAATTTCCTGTTGTTTGACTAATCAAATAATTTCAGCTCTAGTGTTTTCTGCTACAACAGGACTATTGGTTGAAGAGAAGGCACTTTGGAAACTGCAATCACACATCCTTCCCACAAGTCAGGCTTTATGTGAGCTAATATTAGTGTTGGAAAGGTCGTTGGCAGTTGTGATAGAACCGTGAGTACATTCAGTTATTCCAGACTGAATGTTATTGGGCCTGTCACAGCATATTGGTTCATGAAGACTGTTAGCATTGTTGGCATTTGTTCTATAAATGTAATGGAAGTATGTTTGCATTACATTTGCAACTTAAAGGAGCAGTCAATATAATTTCTTTCATGAGTATATTTGTAACTAGTTTGATATGACTTAACTGTTTCTTTGATGATAAGGCTTGTGAAGCAGACATACCATAGTAACCAGATGATGGGAAAATTGAATTGTGTTTCCAGTAATAAGCCATGCAAGTGAAGTATATCTAGTTACTTGAATTCTCATTATATTCTGGCACCTTTTGTATTTGTTCTTGTTATAGACCACACATCCTTCATCTCAACACCTGTAATCCTCAGTGGTGGCAATACTGTGCCATTGTGTTAGATAAGAGCATCCTGTGTGTGCTTACCGACACCCCAAGGTGAATATCACCATTCATCAGACAACACCTATACAGTCCCAAGTGAATACATATTCAGTAATTAGTTACATAACTTAATGTTGTTAGCTAAACTAATAGATCGGGGATTGCAGAGGTTCAATGAAGGCAAACTGTGTCTATCCCAGTTGAACATAGTGCAACTAAAGTGCAGCTTGAAACAGAACACCTTTAAATTGTATTCACTAAAAATCTAAAGGCACCTGAGCCAATAAAGAGGAAGCTGGACATGAAACATTGAAGTACTGTTAATATAAGATTAAAAACTGTGCTCCCCATTCTTTATAAATTGGCTGGAAGTCTCTTTGGGTTAAGCAGAACTAAAGCAAAATTTAACAAAAATTAAGCAGAACTATTGTAAAATTGAATTCAGTGTAAATGGTCTAAGTGAATAACTCATTTCAGAATAATTGATTTACTGTACTGTAAATGCTGTGCATGCACAGAGACAATAATTTGGATACAGGGACAAGAAGAGCAACAGCCTCGCAAAAGTAAAACATTGCTGTATCTGCCACAGGCAAAATAAGAACGCTTCCTTTTTGTAAAAGAAACACCAAACTTTAGAAACTGTAAAGGAGTCTTTTTTAAGTGCTCTCCATCTGTTCAGATTTATTAAGCAGTGGAACAACAGATACAGGCTGGAGGCACTCAACTCAATAATCAAAGAAACAGAGTAAGAAAATGTCCAAAAAACAGGCAAATACATGAAAAGAGCCCACACAATGAACAATTAACTGTTGTACCGCCATCAGGGAGAAAAACTTATTTGAAGTATTTTCATTTTTAGATGGTAATGGTGTTATTCTGCCAGTCAAAATAACTGAGATATATACTGTAATTACACAGATGAAGGAACCAAGCCAAGTCCAGCAGATGTACGCGCACCATTTCAAGACTAGAGCCACTCAGACTATTTGAAGAATTATCTTAATTATATGTGGTGCATTCAACTCACAGAAATGTTCTCATTCGTTTATTAAGGAGATAGAAATATAGTACATTTCATTGCAGGCAGAAATTATTTCACTGGTTAGAGATTGGCCACAGAATAGAATCCATTTGCTTGACTAATATTTTTTGATGGTGGAAGATTAGCAGCCAGGCGCACTATCTTACCTCTATAAAATGATAGTAATGGCTGTGTAACAAAATAATCTGAGCTCAAAGGTACACTTACAGATTGAAAGCCTGGAAAAACTAAATGGACCTTTGAGTTTAGATTATTGTATTGTACCTAGTGTTCCCAAAGGTCAAGCTTTAACTTTAAAGCTCAAATTATTTGAACTTGGACATTGAGCATTGAGCTAGGCTAAATAGCTAACCTAGATATCTAGACTGCATTTCTAAGCTATTGAAGCAGAATGACTCCTCTTGGTTGGCTGTTGAATGAGACTTTTCATAGAAGCAACATTTTCTTAGAGAACAAACTCAACACCTGATATTGTATATTCACAGCTGCTACAGGGTTAGCAAATATAGCCTACAAACTTGTTATTTATTAAGCTAACTTGATGGCTAACCTAGCATAGATGGTAATGTTATTGATTTAATATGATTATGTTGCCTTTTGCTGTTCATAGGGAAGTGAAAACTTAAACATAGGCTAAAAGCAGCTGAGCTCAAAGAAAAAGTAAGTCTATTTGGGAAATATGCTCATTCACTTTCTTGCTGAGAGTAAGATAGTTATAAGATAGATAGCACTCTCATATAGGCCTATGTCTGTTAAATGTGACGCTACAGCCAGTTAGCTTAATTCAAGACTGGAACCAAGGGAAAGCAGCTAGCCTGGCTCTGTCCAAAGGCAACAAAAGCCACCTACCAGCACCTCTAAAGCTCTCTAATTAATTCAATTCAATTCAATTCAGTTTTATTTATATAGCGCCATATCATAACAAAGTTATCTCAGGGCACTTTTTCGAATAGAGCAGGTCTAGACCGACTCTTTATATTTACAGAGACCCAACAGTTCCCACCATGAGCAAGCACTATGCGACAGTGGCAAGGAAAAACTCCCTTTTAACAGGTAGAAACCTCGAGCAGAACCAGGCTCAAGGTGGGCGGTCATCTGCCTCGACCGGTTGGGTTGAAGGGGGAAGGGGGGAGCGGGAGAGAGAGAGCAGGAGGAAAGAGAACATACAGCAGCTCAATACAGCATAGATATGGTAATGGCATTGATGTTAACACCAACAGAAACAACACTAAGAGCAACATTATAATAGCAATACTAATAACAAGAGCAACAACAGTAATAGCAGCAGCGGGTGCAGAGCAGGAGCACGGGGGCAGCAGGCGGCAGCAACCACAGACCCAGACTCTACAGCTCCAGAGGCAGAAATACCTGCAAGCAACAGAGAGGGAGAGAGAGGAGAGAAAGCACACAACTACGGGAAGAAGTTGAATTAGTAACAAACATTGATGGGATATGAGGGCGTACAGATGGAGAGGAAGAGGAGGAGAGAGGAGAGAGGAGCTCAGTGCATCATAGGAAGTCCCCCGGCAGTCTAGGCCTATAGCAGCATAACTAAGGGGTGGCTCAGGGGTCACCTGAGTCAGCCCTACTATAAGCTTTATCAAAGAGGAAAGTCTTAAGCCTACTCTTAAATGTGAGGAGGTTGTCCGCCTCCCATACACATACTGGGATCTGGTTCCACAGGAGAGGAGCTTGATAGCTGAAAGCTCTGGCTCCCATTCTACTTTTAGATACTCTAGGAACCACAAGGAACCCTGCATTCTGGGAGCGCAGTGCTCTAGTGGGGTAATAGGGTACTATGAGCTCTTTGAGATATGATGGTGCCTGACCATTTAGGGCTTTGAAGGTGAGGAGAAGGATTTTAAATTATATTCTGGATTTTACAGGGAGCCAGTGTAGAGAAGCTAATATTGGAGAAATATGTTCTCTTTTTCTGGTTCTTGTCAGTAAACGTGCCACAGCATTCTGAATCAGCTGGAGAGTCTTAAGGGATTTATTGGGGCAGCCTGATAATAGAGAGTTGCAATAGTCCAGCCTAGACGTAACAAATGCATGGACTAGTTTTTCTGCATCTTTTTGAGATAGGATGTGCCTGATTTTGCAATGTTACGTAAATGAAAAAAGGCAGTTCTTGAAGTTTGTTTAATGTGGGAGTTAAAGGACATATCCTGATCAAAGATAACTCCAAGATTCCTTACGGTTTCGCTGGAGGCCAGGGCAATGCCATCTAGAGAAACTATATCTTTAGATAATGTGTTTCGAAGGTGTTCGGGGCCAAGTACAATAACTTCGGTTTTGTCTGAGTTTAACATCAGAAAATTACAGGTCATCCAGGTTTTTATGTCCTTAAGGCATGCTTGAAGTTTAGCTAATTGATTGGTTTCA
>SEMN01001746.1:0-22500 GCA_005408345.1 Macquaria australasica
CATCATAGGAAGTCCCCCGGCAGTCTAGGCCTATAGCAGCATAACTATGGGGGGGCTCAGGGGTCACCTGAGTCAGCCCTACTATAAGCTTTATCAAAGAGGAAAGTCTTAAGCCTACTCTTAAATGTGAGGAGGTTGTCCGCCTCCCGTACACAAACTGGGATCTGGTTCCACAGGAGAGGAGCTTGATAGCTGAAGGCTCTGGCTCCCATTCTACTTTTAGAGACTCTCGGAACCACAAGGACCCCTGCATTCTGGGAGCGCAGTGCTCTAGTGGGGTAATAGGGTACTATGAGCTCTTTAAGATATGATGGTGCCTGACCATTAAGGGCTTTGAAGGTGAGGAGAAGGATTTTAAATTCTATTCTGGATTTTACAGGGAGCCAGTGTAGAGAAGCTACTATTGGAGAAATATGATCTCTTTTTCTGGTTCTTGTCAGTAAACGTGCCGCAGCATTCTGAATCAGCTGGAGAGTCTTAAGGGACTTATTGGGGCAGCCTGATAATAGAGAGTTGCAATAGTCCAGCCTAGACTTAACAAATGCATGGACTAGTTTTTCTGCATCTTTTTGAGATAGGATGTGCCTGATTTTTGCAATGTTACGTAAATGAAAAAAGGCAGTTCTTGAAGTTTGTTTTATTTGGGAGTTAAAGGACATATCCTGATCAAAGAGAACTCCAAGATTCCTTACGGTTTCGCTGGAGGCCAGGGCAATGCCATCTAGAGAAACTATATCTTTAGATAATGTGTTTCGAAGGTGTTCGGGGCCAAGTACAATAACTTCGGTTTTGTCTGAGTTTAACATCAGAAAATTGCAGGTCATCCAGGCCTTTATGTCCTTAAGGCAAGCCTGAAGTTTAGCTAATTGATTGGTTTCATCTGGCTTGATCGATAAATACAATTGGGTATCATCTGCATAACAATGAAAATTTATGGAGTGCTTCCTAATAATATTGCCTAAAGGAAGCATATACAAGGTAAATAGAATTGGTCCAAGCACAGAACCCTGTGGAACTCCGTGACTAACCTTGGCGTGCACAGAGGATTCATCATTAACGTGTACAAACTGATATCGATCTGATAAATAGGATTTTAACCAGCTTAGTGCAGTACCTTTAATGCCAATTAAATGTTCTAGTCTCTGTAATAGAATGTGATGGTCAATGGTATCTAATGCAGCACTAAGATCTAGTAAGACAAGTACAGAGACAAGTCCTTTGTCTGATGCAATTAGAAGGTCATTTGTAACTTTCACCAGTGCTGTCTCTGTGCTATGATGCACTCTAAATCCTGACTGAAAATCCTCAAAACAGCTTGTTGTTGTGTAGAAAGTCATCAACCGATTACGACTGCTTTCTCAAGGACCTTAGAGAGAAAAGGAGTGGTTAGATATAGGTCTATAATTTGACAAAATCCCTGATCAAGAGGGCTTTTAAGAAGAGGCTTAATTACAGCTACTTTAAAGGACTGTGGCACATAGCCTTTAAATAAGGACAGATTGATCATATCTAGTAAATAAGTGCTAACTAAGGGTAAAATTTCTTTAAGCAGCCTAGTTGGGGCGGGGTCTAAGAGACACGTTGATGGCTTAGATGAGGAAATCATGGAAGTTAGTTGATTACGGTTGATGGGAGAAAAGCAGTCTAAATGTACAGGTTTTACAGTTGTTTCTAAGGTTCCTGTGTTTGAAGATAAGTCAGTACCAACTGAGGGCAGGAGGTGCTGAATTTTTTCTCTAATAGTTAGAATTTTATCTTTAAAGAAGCTCATGAAGTCATTACTACTGAGGTCTATAGGAATACATGGCTCAACAGAGCTGTGACTCTCTGTCAGCCTGGCTACAGTGCTGAACAGAAACCTGGGGTTGTTCTTATTTTCCTCTATCAATGATGAGTAGTAAGCTGCTCTGGCATTACAGAGGGCCTTCCTATAAATTTTAAGACTATCTTGCCAGGCTAAACGTGATTCTTCCAGATTGGTGGAACGCCATTTCCTTTCAAGTTTTCTTGACACACACACTGTATAAACACACTGTGTACACACACTGTGTACACACACTGTATAAACACACTGTACACACACACACACACTGTATAAACACACACACACTGTATAAACACACACACACTGTATAAACACACACACTGTACAAAAACACACACACACACTGTATAAACACACACTGTACACACACACTGTATAAACAACACACTGTACACACACACTGTATAAACACACTGTACTGTAAAGTGTGTGTGATGGGGGCGTGGCGTTCTCAGGATGAATCTGTTTTCTTCTTCAGGTGTTTAAACCAGTCGTGGAGAAGTTTGGAGTCCACTTTGACTGTGACATCAGAATGAGGTCAGTTTCCTGTCTACCCAATGGAAACAGTAGAAATGTGTCCCAGCTGTGTGTGTGTGTGTACCTGACTGACTGTGTGTGTGTGTGTGTCAGGGGCTACTACCCTAAAGGTGGAGGTGAGGTGATGGTGACGGTGAACCCGGTCAAAGAGCTGCAGCCCGTCACCATGATGGAGAGAGGGAACATCACCAAGATCTACGGCCGAGCGTTCGTCGCCGGAGTCCTGCCCTACAAAGTACAGTCACTGCATCACCGGCACAGACAGGAAGTGATGTTGTGGGGGTGGGGGGTACAACCTGGTCAGTGGTGATCAATAGATTGATTTTTAAAAGAGGAGATGTTGTTGATCCTGTGAAAACATGAAGAACATAAACATGGAACAGATACTCAGTTCTGCCACAGTCCTGGAAATCCTTGAAACAGCATGGAGCATTTTCCAGCATTGAAGAGGGTTAGAATAATTAATAAAATTAAAGTCAAATAAATATAAACAAAAGATGTCTAAGTGGAAGATCATTTATTTTCATTTATTTCTGATGGTAAAGAAAAAGTGATTTCTACATTTATTTATTTATATTGTCTTTGTTATAATGAAAGAAGTGTCGCCACACGTCTCTGGGCTCTCATTGGCTGAAACGGTGCGTTCACTGTAGAACTGTTACGTTGATCTTTAACGCTGCAGATATTTATTACAACACTGGATCAAGTCATTAAAGATATGAATCAGCTTTTCTTCACAAACTTATCAAAGTGATCGATACGAGAACTTAAATAAAATCCGATCTGCTGTTAACTAGTCTGACTGACATCATGTGCGCAGGATGTGACTGTGGCGTTCAGCTCCGACTGATCGGTGTGTGGCATTGATCCTATTGACGGTATTGATCCTATTGATGGTGTGTTTGTGTGCAGCTGGCTAAAGACATGTCGGCTGCTGCTGTTCGAACCATCAGGAAGGAAATCAAAGATCTCTACATCAACATTCAGGCACTGCAGGAGAAAGAAAAGGCCTGCGGGAACGGCAATGGCATCATGTAAGCCCCGCCCACCTGCTGACATCACTGCTACATTCACTGTCAGAGGAAAATGGGAAATAAATAACTGCCAAAAAATAGAGAAAATTAATTATAATACTGCAGGTCACTCAGATTTCAGAGGGTAAATTTGACTTTTCTGCGACACAGCTGCAGGTCAGGAATAATGCTACTACTAATACTAATATCAGCACTGATTTAAACTCATCTTGAAAACATGAGTGAAATTTGACAGAAGCTGTAAACATGTCGAACAGTAACTTGAGTGCTTTATTGATATTCCCACGTGACGTGAATGCAGCGTCACTGTTGGCTGTTGTGAATGAGACAGGTGTGTCCTCAGCTGCAGCTCTCTGATTGGTCCGTCTCCTCTCTGTTTCAGAATCATTGCCGAGTCGTCGACGGGTTGTGTGTTTGCAGGTTCGGCTCTGGGGAAGAAAGGTGAGGACATCACCTGAGACACACCTCTCAGGTGTAAACAGGTTTTCGTTGTTACATGAAGTCTTAAAGTTTTTCTTGACGTCAGAACTGACCAATCGCAGTGCTTACTGAGATGTGATGTCCTGTCTTAAAGTGACCCAAAATAAAACTCAACTCGATAAAAACAGACACACCTGTCTGAGTCAGGTGTGACCAAACTGTGGTGACTGACAGCACAGACAGCCAATCAGAGTGCAGCCCTCTGACTGCACAGGTGAACACATTAATAAACATCTGTATACTGACCTGTGTGTGTTTCAGGTGTGTATGCAGATAAAATTGGAATTGAAGCTGCTGAGATGTTGCTGAGAAACATCAGACACAACGGCTGCGTGGACGAGTTCCTGCAGGACCAGGTGAGACACACACCTGCTGACATCACTCTGACATCACCGTGACATCACTGACCCATGGATGAACAATATTATAGGTAGATACCAGACAAAGATGGTGCTCAGTCACTTTAGTGAGCTCATAAGCCAGAAACCTTTTCTGGCCTCCTGCTGAGCTTCCATGTTGTGAGGCCCACTGCACACGCTCAGTAGTTTTTCTCCCATCGGCCCCGCCCCCTCAGACCTTAGACTTCCCACTGAAACATTGATAACCTCGATGGGTTAAAACACTGACAGCTGCTGACACAACGATCAGAAACACGGTTTTATTACAATTTAATGTAAATCTATATTTAATCAGCAGCTTGTTAACTTGAGTTTTTATAGATCGCTGTAACGTGTTGACACACACACACACACCGTCTGATCTGTCTGTGAACCCAGCTCAGCTCTTCTTATTGATCCGTGCTCTGACTTCTGACCTCCTCAGCTCATCATCTTCATGGCGTTGGCGAAGGGAACGTCTCGGATTCGAGTCGGCGCCGTGACGCTGCACACGCAGACGGCCATTCACATCGCAGAGCAGCTGACTCAGGTCAGAGACGCCGAAATGCTGTATAGAAGTCTGACAGATTCAAACCTTCCTCATTCACAGCGTGTTCGACTCCTTTCTGTTGTCCTCTGAGTTCTGATAGTTAACAGTATTAATGTGTTTGTTCTTGTGTTTTCAGGCAAAGTTCACGATAACAAAGTCTGCAGACGAGCTGAGCAGCAACGTCACCTACATCATCGAATGTGAAGGATCAGGAGCCACTAACCCCAACCTGTAGCCCCACACACACACACACACACACACACACACACACACGCTGCTCCCGTCATGGCCGACCCTCTTAGCTTCTGTCTCTCAGGGTGTTTCCTTCAAACTGTAATAAAGAAATAAAACTGATTCCAACATTCAGCTTCCTGTCTGTTTTTAATCACTCATTCACTGAGTCTCTCGCAGCAGCAGGTGGTGTTGGTGGAGGTGTTGTGAGCAACAGATTGAAACAAGTCCTGACTTTCAGTCCAAAAACTCCTACATTTCCCACAATGCACCTGGATCTTTCATTAGTCTACCTGCTGGTAAACGCATCTTTCAAGCTTCACTCCTCCAGTATGTCAGACGTCTGTAGTCTGACGACATCACTGTGACATCATCACTGAAATTTGACCCTTTAATAATATTTTTTCACATCCTCCAGATGAAAACCAAAATCTCAACTCAAGCTGTTTTCAAAACCGCCTGCTACAAACTGACAAACGCAGTATCTACATACTACATTCGTCGGTAGTATGCAGTATGAAACTGTTACATGGATTTATTTTGCAGTATGCCAGGCTGGGCTTAGCCGGTTTCCGGTTCTGAAACAGTTCAGCTAACGGCAAACCACCACAACCTGATCCTGTGAAGCTCTGAAGAGGATCAGTGAGAACTGCAGCCTCGTCAGTTTCTGCTGCACACGGTTCAGTGAGAACAGCATGTTATAGGTGGTTCTTCTGTTTATATTCCTCCCTGTCACCATCTCAACAGTGGTGACCGTGTGAATAAAGTTGAAAAAAAACAAGGGACGTTCCGCCACTTTGCATTGTGGGACACAGGAGGCGAGGTAGACTGGTCCGACGCGTACTGGAGATTTTGTTTTTGTTTGCATACTACATGCTACATTTTGGCCAAATCAGTACGTACTGACAGTATAGTAGGCAGTTTCCAAAACAGTCAAGGTCTACTTACTCACTTGTTCTGAAGCTTTTGACCACATCACATGGTCTTCATCAGCATCAGTTGTCTTGAAACTCAATGTTCTGAGCACCTTCAGGACTTCTCATCCATGTGGCCTTCAAAGATCACTCTTTACCTTTTAATCAGTTGATCAAACAATGTCCACTCAAGGTCCACTCACTTTTTCTGGAGCTTTCGGCCACATAACACAATGTATTTGTACCAACATAGAGGAGAAAATCCTAAAAGTGCTCAGAATCTTTAAAGTTTAAACATTTAAAGTTGTTATTGGGGAAACACTGTCTGCTGATAAAGCCCATGTGATATGGTTGAAAGCACTGAAACAAGTGAGTAAGATGACCTTGAGCTGAGATGGTTTTGTCAACTGCTGTTTCCAAGGTGTCAGTGAGAAGTCAAACTAAATCTAAATTCGTGGTTCCCGACCTGAGGGTCTCAGGATGACCAGGTGCTCATGATGAGGGGGGGCACATGACCAGGAGGGAAACTAGAGATCCATTTTTCCCAGCAGGCCTTTGGCCTTACTGAACACAGGTGTAACTAATAACACGAGTCATTAGAGAACATCATTAATGTAAAAAGCTCAGATTCTTGTTAACGAGACTCAGACAGACTGTTTGATTTAAAGTTCAGTGTCCTGCAGGGGCCCTTGAGTCTTCAGTGTCTGAAAGCTCTAACAAGAAGAAGTAACGAGAAACAAACAGCTCATGTTGATGAAGACGAGAGGGTTTTTATTTTCATCTTTTCCAACTTCTCATCAGAGGTTGACAGCAAACGCTGAAGTCAGGTTTTCTGTGAGTGTTGAATTCTGGGTGCTGTAGTTTGTTTGGGTTGTTAGTCTAACAGGCTGCAGTGAGACAGGACGTGTGTCTCTGTCTGTCTTTACAGGATGAAGACAGGTGATCTGTTTTGGACTTTCCCTGCTGGACCTGGACTCCCTGTGGTCTCCGTCTTGTTTCCGTGATGTCATCAGCGTGGTGTCGTGTTGATTGTCCCTCTGACCTCTTTAACTCACCTGCAGCAGGTGAGCTGATGTACAGTGTGTACAGCAGGAAGTCCAGCTCAGACCTGAATGTGTGTTGAAACCTGAGGAGGCTGTAAACTCACACCTCCGTCCCCTCTGGAACCAGGAGTAACCTGACCTGGGTCACCTGACACCTCCTCAGCTCAGCCCGGCTGCTTCCTCACAGTCTGCTCGCCGCCCTGCAGCATGGCGGACGCCGGGGCCTGGAGGACGCACCAGGACAGCCCCCGGATCCTCCAACCTGGACCTGGACCTGGACCTGGATCAGGATCAGGATCAGGATCAGGACCTGGATCAGGATCAGGATCAGGACCTGCACTGGGACATAGACCGGGACTAAACCGTGTGTGGATTTCTCTGATCGCAGGTGAGGTGTTGACATCACTGTGACATAAACAGAGGGTCAGCAGACATTAAAGCACTCATCTGATACTGAGTCTCAAGTCTTAAAACCAGCCAGTAAGGTTTGATTATTTCACCTGTTTCCAGAGTGATGTCACGTGGTTTGTTCACAGCTCAGGTAGGACGAGGTCGAGACAAAATAAAAGTCAGGTTGGCAGGTGTGTTATACAGACTGAGCCTGTAGCATCGGTGCAGCTTCAGCCTGCAGTCGAGATTCGGGGCCTAAAAGTACCTGTTGATGCAGAGAAGTCAGTGAGGGTTTGGACCTGTGGGGCTCCCGTCCTCCAGACTGCAGGACTTCTTCTCTGACACAACTAACAAACATCCACAGGGACGTTTTCGAATCAGATCTGATGAGCTCAAAGAATCTCAATCATTAAAGTTAATAAATCTATAAGATGAATGTAGTTCTCAAGTACAGGATTATCACCTCTACAAAGTCTACAAAACAAAGACTGAACAAAGAGGTAAGAATTTAAGATAAAGGCAAGTTTAATATATATATATATATATATATATATATATATATATATATATATATATATATATATATATATATATATATATATATATATATATATATATTAAACAATATTAAAATAGGATACTGTTCTTTAGTTTTTCATCTTTGATGTGAATTTAAGACTGAAAGAAACGTCACCAAATTAAAGAGAAATAAATAAAAAGAGGGACATCTGTTAGATCACATGCAGTTGTGATATGAAACATATTCATCCATTAAAATAATTAAAAAGGGCCTGTTGTGCCCCAAAGTCACAAAGATTATATTTTAGTCGCACAGGACAGAAAACATTTTTGCAGGACTCTGGTGAGATGTAAACAAGTTAGTTGTGTGTATCTGTCTAAATTGTATGAAAAAGAGCAGAAAATACACAGAACCACCTTAAACTTCCGTCTGTGGTCTCAAACATGCGCTTTGGTGTAGAAGTTTAATAAAAGGACTCTTTCCACCTCAGTCAGAAACGAGTTTCGCTGCTCTCGGTACTTGAAAGCCTCATTGTGTGCGTTTCCCAGCGGACCGTGAAAGCAGCAGTCTGTTCTGTTTGTGATTGGCTGCGGTCGCTATGGGCGCGGCTCCCGTTGCTGTGGCAACGTGTCTTAAGGAGGGATTTGGTCCGTCAGGGTGAGACTCAAGGAGCTGCTGTGCTAACATGCTAACCCGAGAATATTTACCGGCGAAAACGGTAGAAAAGATTCCTCTGTGAGCGAAGATCGGCCGCAGAGACTGATGGGAAACTGAGAGAAAGTTTTTAACTTTTTAACAGTCTCCGTTCACCTGCCTGCTAACGGCTAACCGAGCTGTTAGCAGTTTAAAAGTTGGTTGCTGTTAGCAGCTAGCGGGTGGAGCTGAGGGAGGCCAGGAATTAGACGCACCCATGGCGGTGGAGGCGGTGCGGCACTCCCCGGTCCTGTCGGCCCTGTTCCGGACGGCAGACGAGTCCGAGCTGCTGGGAGCCGCGCAGTTTATTAAAGGTAGAAATACGGAGTTTAATGAAGGAACGAGCTTCTAAAAGGTCAACACGGAGTTATTCAAGTATAAAGAGTTTAGAAAAGTTTAATAAGTAGTTTATTAAAAAGACTCTCAGAGGTACAAATAGCTTATTAAATGATGATAATAAACTTTTAAATGTAAAGAGCATCAAAAGTAAAATTAATTGATTAAAGGTAAATATTTTGAAACAGTAATTTACCTTTAATATCATAAATTAATAAATGAATTAATGGACAGGTTAGGAAGATATGAACAGCTTGCTGTAATTGTTCTGTTCATTCTGGACCTTAACTGATCTCTTTTATAACGTGTTTCCTCTTAGTGAGTGAAATATATTCTCAAGTTAATGTGAAGCTCCATCAAACACTTCATGTTAATGTCTCTGTTTCCTCCTCATTGTTTTCATGTTGAGCTGTGATGGAGAGACTCAAACACAGAGGAATACTGAACTGGAACTACAAGATCTCTGCTGATGAAGCTTCAGAGTAACTTCAGAGTAACTTCAGAGTAACTTCAGAGTAACTTCAGGTTAACTTCAGAGTAACTATAGAGTAACTTCAGAGTAACTTCAGATAAACTTCAGTTTAACTATAGGTTAACTTCAGAGTAACTATAGGTTAACTTCAGAGTAACTATAGGTTAACTTCAGAGTAACTTCAGAGTAACTTCAGTTTAACTATAGAGTAACTTCAGTTTAACTATAGGTTAACTTCAGAGTAACTATAGGTTAACTTCAGAGTAACTTCAGAGTAACTTCAGTTTAACTATAGAGTAACTTCAGGTTAACTATAGATTAACTATAGATTAACTTCAGATTAACTTCAGTTTAACTATAGCTTAACTATAGAGTAACTATAGGTTAACTTCAGAGTAACTTTAGGTTAACTATAGATTAACTTCAGAGTAACTTCAGTTTAACTATAGATTAACTATAGAGTAACTATAGGTTAACTATAGATTAACTTCAGGTTAACTTCAGATTAACTTCAGATTAACTTCAGAGTAACTTCAGGTTAACTATAGGTTAACTTCAGAGTAACTATAGGTTAACTTCAGGTTAACTATAGGTTAACTTCAGAGTAACTTCAGAGTAACTTCAGGTTAACTTCAGAGTAACTATAGAGTAACTTCAGAGTAACTTCAGATAAACTTCAGTTTAACTATAGGTTAACTTCAGAGTAACTATAGGTTAACTTCAGAGTAACTATAGGTTAACTTCAGAGTAACTTCAGAGTAACTTCAGTTTAACTATAGAGTAACTTCAGTTTAACTATAGGTTAACTTCAGAGTAACTATAGGTTAACTTCAGAGTAACTTCAGAGTAACTTCAGTTTAACTATAGAGTAACTTCAGGTTAACTATAGATTAACTATAGATTAACTTCAGATTAACTTCAGTTTAACTATAGCTTAACTATAGAGTAACTATAGGTTAACTTCAGAGTAACTTTAGGTTAACTATAGATTAACTTCAGAGTAACTTCAGTTTAACTATAGATTAACTATAGAGTAACTATAGGTTAACTATAGATTAACTTCAGGTTAACTTCAGATTAACTTCAGATTAACTTCAGAGTAACTTCAGGTTAACTATAGATTAACTATAGATTAACTTCAGGTTAACTATAGGTTAACTTCAGGTTAACTTCAGGTTAACTATAGATTAACTTCAGGTTAACTATAGATTAACTTCAGAGTAACTTCAGAGTAACTTCAGGTTAACTTCAGTTTAACTATAGATTAACTATAGAGTAACTTCAGATTAACTATAGATTAACTTCAGGTTAACTTCAGGTTAACTTCAGGTTAACTTCAGGTTAACTTCAGGTTAACTTCAGAGTAACTTCAGATTAACTTCAGGTTCAGATTCACTATAGATTAACTATAGATTAACTTCAGGTTAACTATAGATTAACTTCAGATTAATTTTAGATTAACTTCAGGTTAATTTTAGATTAACTTCAGGTTCAGATTAACTATAGATTAACTTCAGATTAACTATAGATTAACTTCAGGTTCAGATTAACTATAGATTAACTATAGATTAGCTTCAGATTAACTACAGATTAACTTCAGATTAACTTCAGATTAACTATAGATTAACTTCAGGTTCAGATTAACTATAGATTAACTTCAGGTTAACTATAGATTAACTTCAGGTTAACTATAGATTAACTATAGATTAACTTCAGGTTCAGATTAACTTCAGGTTAACTATAGATTAACTTCAGGTTCAGATTAACTATAGATTAACTTCAGGTTAACTTCAGATTAACTATAGATTAACTTCAGGTTCAGATTAATTTCAGATTAACTTCAGATTAACTTCAGGTTAACTTCAGATTAACTATAGATTAACTTCAGGTTCAGATTAATTTCAGATTAACTTCAGATTAACTTCAGGTTCAGATTAACTATAGATTAACTTCAGGTTCAGATTAACTTCAGGTTCAGATTAACTTCAGATTAACTTCAGATTAACTTCAGGTTCAGATTAACTATAGATTAACTTCAGATTAACTATAGATTAACTTCAGGTTAACTATAGATTAACTTCAGGTTCAGACTAACTTCAGGTTAACTTCAGATTTTCACTCGAGGACTGTCGATTTTGTCGGGGGGGGGGGGCACAATTATCGCTCTCCATTGAATAGTTGTAAATATCAAAGTTTTTGACTGCTGGCCATTCAGAGGAATCTTTTCTCCAAGAGAAGCAGGGTGAGGAGACAGACACTGAGACAGAGGGACGGTCCTGAGTTTGTACCCTCTTCCTCTCTGGAGACAGAGGGGGCTAAGATCATGTTTTAACTAGCTGCAGGTGTGTTGGTAGCATTTCAGTGCTAGCTTTTTATTGATTGTTTCCCCTCCGGTGGACGTGGGGGGGTTCAGGAGTTCACCTGAACACTGACTGGACCTGTCGACTGGTCCAGGTTGCTGCTGGTCTGCCTTGTCATCTTATAAACACTGAACTTTATTTCATCCAGCTGCAGGTGGAGACGTGATGAGTTCAGTGTGAGTGAGATGAGAATGAAACACTCATTTTATTTGATCACTAATGTTTCTTTCAGAGTTTTCTTGATAGTTTTACTTCTTCAAACTTCCGAAAGATTCAAATGAAACGATCTTAATGTTCTCTCCTGATAATCAGTTATTTAAAAAGAAGTAATCAGGAAACAATATCACTAATTAGTATTGATAGAGTAATCCAATGATCTGTAATATTTATAGATAATTCTTCACAGTCTTCCTGGTTGAATGGAATCAGCTGACAGCAGGTTTCATGTGGTTTTGGGTCCAGAGAGCTGACCTGGTCTGGCTGTTTGTGTCTCTGACAGAGCGTCTGTACTTCGCCACGTTACGCAGTAAACCCAAAAGCACCGCCAACACACACTACTTCTGCACGGACGACGAGTTCCTCTACGAGAAGTGAGTGTGCTGTGTGATAACACTGTTTAATGTTCAGACTGTTCCAACTTTTCTTTGCTCTTTTGTTTTTTTGGACATGTATTAACCTGCGGCGCTGCTGCACTGCATTCTGGGCATTTCATAGTGTGAGGATTATAAAGGTGTTTGTTGACATGTGGAGGAGCTCCAACACAGCACACAATGAGCTGAAATCACAGCCTTTTAAAAGTATTGACATATTTATTGATAATGATAAACGGACGGTAACGCTGGGTTCACATAGGAGGCGGACGTGCTTCGGGCGCTTTGCGGCCCGTCCGCCTCCTATGTGAACCCCAGTGTAAGGCCCGTCTGACTGACAACATATGATGCTAATGTTAGCAGCTGTGTAACTGCTGAGCTAACATTAGTATTAATATCGCAGACTGATTCACAACAACTAACTATTAGTTTCATTATTGATTGATCTGATGATTGATTTCTTAGTTAAACTTTCCAAACCGCTGAACAGTCTTCAGGTGTCTCGTTCTTCAGACCAAAGATTCAGTTTTTCACTTCAGCATCAAACGCTTATCAAGATAGTTACTGATTACTTTTCTGTCGATCAACCAACTGACCGACAGCTCATCGTCACTTTCTGTTTGGACCCCAGTAACCTCTGTGTGTGTGTGTGTCCAGTTTCTATGCAGACTTTGGTCCTCTGAATCTGGCCATGTTGTACCGATACTGCTGCAAACTCAACAAGAAGCTGAAGGTGAGTTTCTGCTGCTGAAGACGACGACGACTCGCCCACAGCAGGAATGTTCAGAACGTACACACACACACACATCACATTCACTGTGACTGAGTGAATGTGATGTGTGTGTGTGTGCGCACCTTCAGTGTTTAGTCTTGTTTGATTGTTGTTGCCATGGTGATGTCATTCCTCTGGTCGCCTGTTGTCATTCTTCATGACGACCAGCCGACCAGACGGTCTGGATCCACAGCTTTCAGCTTTCTTGTGCTCACACTTTACTGCAGAGTCACCTGTCCAGGTGGAACACACCTGACACAGAAAGCATCATGGGACAGCAGAGCAGTCTGATGCTTAGATTAACAGTCAGTCATGGGTCAGAGGTCATGGACGCCTCATGCTGACATCACATGTGTAACACTGATGAACACCATGTTTCCCTGTAAAGATGAACCTGCTGTGCAGCTGGGGGTAGTTTGGTTTGGATAGTGTGTGAGCACACACACACACACACACACACAGAGCCAGTCACTAATGAGACAGAGGACAGGTTAACAGCTCAGTGTGAGAATCTGCAGCACTCTGACTGTGTTTCTTGTCATGTCAGGTATTTTCTCATTAAGCCATTAATGTGTGATGTCGTCACATGTTGTGTTTTGTCCAATGAGCTTCAGTTTACTGAGACATAAGACAGGAACTGACAGCAGAGGATGGAGGAGGCTCATGAAAGTGATTCCTGGTTTCAGTCACGTATCAAAGTTGATTCATTTTCTGCCAATCAGCTGGTTGACTGCTCGTCTGATCCTCTTAGCTCTACCTGTAGTCATGTGACCTTTCTTCTTCTTCTCCTGTGCAGTCGTTCACTCTGACCAGGAAGAGAATCGTTCACTACACCAGCTTTGACCAGAGGAAGAGAGCCAACGCTGCCGTGCTGATCGGAGGCTACGCTGTGAGTCCTCATCAATATCTCTTCCTGTCTGAGCACACAGGGCTCCTATTGGTCAGAGGTTTTCAATTGGGGAGGCCTCCTCAGGCGGAGAAGGAGGGTTGAAGGATGGAGACAGGTGAAGTGAAGGGACTGTGTGAGGTGAGAGGGACAGGTGCATGCAGGTAGTCACTCACAGCTCATTAAGATCCTTTAAAACACTTAGTCTCCTCCTCCTCCTCACTCAGTCAGGTCTGAACTCTGACCTGAAACTCATATTGAATCATTCAGTGAGACTTCTCATTATCTCTGATGTTCGTCCAGAACAAACGTCCAGAAAGAACAAAGAGCTTTTCTTCAGTATCACAGTGATCCAGTGATAGTTGTCTAAACATCCATGGTCCACTGCAGACAGGAGCTGCTGATGGACTCTGACCACATGGACACTGATACAGGCTGAAAAACTCACTGACTCCATGGCAACATTATACTTCCTGTTTACATCCCTGTGAGCATCATGGGAACTGTAGTTCTGAAACGTAGAGGATGATTGTGTTACTTCAATAAGTGAGAATCCATGAATATGAAGTGTTTTCATGCTGCGCTCAGATGGCTCACCATCACTCACACACTGACGGTGTGTGTTAACTTCGCTATCACAGCAGCTAAATATAGACCTCTGCAGGTGGAACAGATCAGCTCACACACACACACACAGGTGTGTTTTGTGTGTGTTGAATATTTGATGGAACGGAAGCTCTGATACAGTCAGACCTACTGACACACTGAACACCGACTGAACCTACACACACACACACACACACACACACACACAAACAATCTACAGAACATAGCTCTCCTGTCAGATATCACCTGTATATTCAGACACACCTGCTTCCTCACAGTGAGTGCCGTCTTCAGATGGATATTCATGTTTAGCCTAGCTTAGCATAAAGACTGTTAGCCTAGCTCCATCAGAGGAGAAAACCCTTCCAAGTGTCTGTTTACCTGTGTGTCTCTGTCGCAGGTGATCTACCTGAAGAAAACTCCAGAAGAAGCCTACAGAGCTCTGATCTCTGGTTCCAATGCCTCCTACCTACCCTTCAGGTGAGTCCCTTCACTACTGCAGCAGTACTACTGCAATACTACTACAGCTGTTCTGCAGAGGAAACTGACCCTTCAGGTCAGGATCTGTGCTCTGGTTGTGTTTCCTGTGTGAACCAGCACAATCCAGATGGACACCACCCCACAGTGAAGTGCTGTGATGGTACACACTGACAGTGTGAGGGGGTGTGATGGTGCACACTGACAGTGTGTGGTGGTGCACACTGACAGTGTGAGGGGGTGTGATGGTGCACACTGACAGTGTGTGGTGGTGTGGTGGTGCACACTGACAGTGTGTGGTGGTGTGGTGGTGCACACTGACAGTATGAGAGCTCTGCTCTGATGTTCCACCAGGTTGTTTGTCAGAAGTTCAAAAAAGTTGAACTTTTACTCCACAACATGATGAGAGACAGAAGTTCTAACAGTTTCCATTTTAGATGTTGTCTGTAGCATCCTAGTTAGCTGTTAGCTGTTTACTCTTTGTTCTGCACTCGACACCTGAAGAGTTTAGTTTAACTGTCGACAGCAGATGAAACATTTGAAGCTTCAGCTTGTTGTTTCATTACAAGCTGTGTGTCTCAGTGTGTGTGTGTGTGTGTGTGTGTGGAGGATAAAAGGCTTGTTGTCTCTGGTTATATAACAGCAGTGTGTGGTGTTGGATGGAGGAGGGCTCAGTCCTTTGCAGGCTGCTGATGGATTAAACATGAGGAGGCCACGCCCACTGAGTGACAGAACAGTGAGGTGTTCACTGACCATTTGACAGAAGGATGAAATGTTCGTACTTGCAGGATGTTTAAAGTTTAGTTTGATGGTAACGTTTCTGTTTGTACTGAAGTTTGTTAAAGATGAACTCCAGTGATTTTCCATCTCAGCATGTTTCCAGTGCTGTCTCAAATCACGTACTTCCATACTCACACTTAATATTTTGAGTGCGTAAGTGCGTTCACACTGCCAAGTATGGTAAAATGCAGCACTATGAGGACCCAGATGATGTACTCATAACGGTCAGAAAGTTGAGTGTGGAACGCTGCACACTTCTCACCCTCAACAGGCACCATCTTGGCCACCCCCACCCCGATGCGAGACATGTGTCACTGATGAGATAAGTGACTTCAGCTCAGTGACATTTTGACGCTGCAGTGATAATGAACATTGACACTCTGAGGACGGAAACCTGTAAACCGAGAGTTCATCATCATGTCGGCCGGATAAAGAGGTGTGTGTGTGGTGTGTGTGTGTGTGTGTGTTTCCACGTCATTATCCCGGGCAGGACAGTATGATGTCATCAGCTCAGTGATATTCAGTTTGTCTGAAGTGGTGCTGATCCTAGACCTGCTGCAGATCCTGGACCTGCTGCAGCTGACAGTCAGAGACTCAGAGAGCACTAACTGTCAGCTGCAGGTGTGTGTCTGTGTTTGACCTCAGCAGACAGAACCATTTAGATGATCAATAATGATTTTACACCAGTTAGTTCAGCATCGTGAAGTCTTCAGGTTCAGCTGCAGATCAATACAGTTGATCAGAAGTTGTGTATTGATCTGCTGGTTCTCCTCTCTGCAGGGACGCTTCCTTTGGGAACTGCACCTTCAACCTCACTGTGCTGGACTGTCTGCAGGGCATCAGGAAGGTGAGTCGGAATTGTCCCTGTTCTCATTGGCTGGATAGACATCACCTGTATGATGTCATGTCCCAGGATTTAGTGGGAGGGGCTAAATCAATGGACTAATGGTTGCAGCTGGTTGGAATAATGTGTTTGCAGACTACAGCTGTGTGTGCTGCGTTCAGGTGCTCCTGGGATGGCCCTGTTTCCAGATGGTCGTTCTTGAGCTTTTAAGTCGTAATGTGGAAACAACATGGCCGCTATAAGAACATGTGATATATTTGATTGCTCAGAGCGTTTAAACAACACCTTAGGATTACCTGACTTGTTATCAGGGTTGATGCTAATCAATAACTTTTCTAACTGATCTAGGTCACTCTGCGTGGGCAGCTGCTAACGCTTACAACTAATACTATATTACACATTCCATCTGAGCAAAACATTTCAACCTGAATTAATAGAAATATGTTTTTATCGCATACCAACAGTTTCACTGACTTTCCGAGTTGTTGTTCCGACTTCAGGGGGTGTTCAAGGGAATTTTCCCAGTGGCAAACTCATTTTTCTGATTATTCCGACACCACATGAATGGAACATTAGCCTCCCGTTTGTTAAATGTTCATGTGAAGAAACAGAAGAAGAGTCAGCGTGTTTACAGGTCACACTGTTACACTGTGTGTGTGTGTGGTCAGTGCTGAACACTCAGTGTGTTGTTGAATGCAGCAGCAAGTGAACACCGTCTGAACTGATGAACGGACAGGTGAGCAGACACAAACAAGCTGCTGGTTGGCGTCCATGTTTGTTTTGGTAGGAGAACAAGTGACAGTTGGGGTTCTGAGGGGATTTGCGGGGTCCCCCTTCCTGCAGAGCTCCAGAGGTTCAATGTCTCCAGGGTTCTGCTCCGTCCTGACTGTCAGACACTAACACCTGTATGTTGGTTTGTGTCTTCAGCTCCGCCCCAGACTTCAGACTGAACAGTTCTTCGGTCTGAGCGGCTGTGTTTGTGTTTCAGGCTCTGCAGCATGGCTTCTTTGACTTTGAGACCTTCGATGTGGACGAGTACGAACACTACGAGGTAAAAACCCACAGCAGCCGGTCTGTCCTCCTCCTGAACGCTGCACAGTCTAAATTATTTAGTTAGAAGAAGAAAACACCTCACCGCAGCTTTTCAGGAGGTTTTATTAGGAGATAAACAGACTGTCAGCTGATCAGCAAGATCCAAGAAAATAAAGTACTAGATCAACAAATCTGGAGGTGAAGACAACATGTTTAACAAGTGGAGGATAATTTATTGTGCAGCAGGAAGCAGAGGAGGTTCACTGCTGCTGTTCAGAGAGTAAGAACAGAGCGCCCCCCTCTGGATGAACACTGTACTGTTTATAGACCTGAACAGAGCAGAGAGACTGTTGCTTCAGAACTCAAATGTTTGCTGGCTGTAAACTGAACCCAGAACCACTCCAGTTCAGTTTGCTGACTGAACCTGTGTTTGTTTGTAGCGGGTGGAGAATGGAGATCTGAACTGGATCGTCCCGGGGAAGTTTCTGGCCTTCAGCGGACCTCATCCTAAAACTAAAGTAGAGAACGGTGAGTTAACATGTTGATGGAAACAACCTGAACAGGATCAAAGGGTCCCCAGTGTAACGCAGCAGGCGGCGGTGTGGACCGCATGGAGAGACAAGGAGCTGCTTTTAGTTTGTGTCAAGTTAAAATGTGTTGTTAGGTCGCTGTTTAACAGCTGTGGTTGCTCCGCCCCCTGCAGGTTACCCCCTCCACGCCCCCGAGGCGTACTTCCCATACTTCAGGAAACACAACGTGACCACCATCATCCGTCTGAACAAAAAGATCTACGACTCCAAACGCTTCACCGACGCCGGCTTCGACCACTACGACCTCTTCTTCTTAGACGGCAGCACGCCCAGTGACATCATCGCACGCCGCTTCCTGCACATCTGTGAGAGTACAGAGGGCGCTGTGGCTGTCCACTGCAAGGGTGAGGACTTCCTGTCCCACAACTTCCTGTCCTACAACTTCCTGTCCCATCCTACAGCTTCTGTCCTACAACTTCCTGTCCTACAGCTTTCTGTCCCACAACTTCCTGTCCTGTCTGTGGTTCCTGTCTTTCTGTCCCCGCTCTGGTCTTGTCCTTCGTTATCCTGTACTAAACGGTAGAAAGGAATCAAGCTGCTGTTACAGACAGGAGCTCTGTGATGTGTTCATGGTGCCCTGTGAAAACAGTGATAATTGCTGTATTGACGGTAATAGAAGTAGCTGGCTGTGTACAGTAACCGAGTCCTGCGTCCTGTCTGCACAGTGAAGTGTAGTTGTCCGACGCTGTGTCCCAAATCACATACTTGTGCACCCAAACTTAATATTTTGAGTGCATACGTGCGTTCACACTGGTAAGTATGGCAAAATGCAGCACTATGAGGACCCGGATGGTGTTCACATAACGGTCAGACAGGTGAGCGAGGAGCGCTGCTCACTTCTCACCCTCAACGGTCGCCATCTTGGCCACGTAGCGGAAGGGGAGGAACCACCAACGTATTGTTACAGCTAAAAGTAAAAGCACGTTCATTTTTCATTCATTTTTAATATAATTGAATTGAACTCAAGTGAGCAAACGTGCTGGCAGATATTTCGGCGTGCGGCAATCTGCCATTAAAAAGGAGACGCGGTCAAAGGTTGCGATCGTCATTTCCAGTAAGCGCACAACAGCAGTGTTCGATTTGAGACGTCACTACTCTGTCAAAATTAACTCACTACACTAGTCTGTACACAGTGTACTGCATGTGAGTGTACTAACGGGACCAGCAGAGGGCAGTCTGGATTAATAAAGCTTTTTAAAATGTGAACAAGACCACAGCTGTGGAGGAAGTACTCAGATCCTTTACTGCAGTAAAAGTACTAATACCACACTGTAAAATACTCTGGTCCTTCAGTAACAGTGTGAGTACTCAGTAAAGTGTAGTGTTGAGTATTAAAGCATGTTCTACTGTTCTATCTGATCTCATTAGATGATTCTTCCTCATCGTTCATGGAAATACAGGATTTTACTGTTGGAGCTCATTTTCAACTAGTTTGTATCTAATGATTCATTCTGGATTCATCTGCTGAGTCTTTTCCCCATTCATCCATTGATTGATTGATTTGTAAAACTTGTGAGAAATGTGGTGACAGTAGTACAAGTACCTCTGACAGTGAGTACTGGACTCGGCCCCTCTGTTGGTTCAGACTGTGTTTGTTGGTTCGGTGCAGCCGGTCAGTTTATCTGCAGCTCTGATCAGTGTTACTGATCACAGACTGTCTGTCTGACTCTCTGTCTGTCTGTCTCTCTGTCTGTCAGCTGGCCTGGGCAGGACAGGCACTCTGATTGGCTGTTACCTGATGAAACATTACCGCTTCACGGCAGGTGAGGCCATCGCCTGGATCAGGATCTGCAGACCAGGCTCTGTGATTGGACCACAGCAGAACTTCCTGGAAGAGTGAGTCCCACATGACTGGTCTCTGGTTTTCAGTTTTGACGAAGTAAGGTGAATGAGCTGGTACAGATCAGAGGTCAGGTCATGTACAGGTGTACTGATTTACCTGTGAGGACTTCAATAATCAACCTGTCAGCTGGAACACTGGAAGAGCAGCTACAGCTGGTTTAAGCCGGGCTCAGACAATCGGAGGAGAAATCTGGTCTGGGACCTCAGTCGTTAGATGATCTGGTGATGTGAGGGACCTCCAGAACTGCTCGCAGACTCACCGGGTCACCCCGATACTCTGACACATCTGATATTCAGGAGTTAAAACCACGATAACCAGTGAGCGTTACAAGCTAACGTTAGTCCAGAGGTGTGTGTGTGTGTGTGTGTGTGTGTTGGTCTCCAGGACTCAGCAGACTTGAGGTTGCAACAGGTCTTTCCTCCTCCAGGCTGCAGGGGGGTCAGATATACAATACGGGGTCCCTCACACTGTGTTTCTGTGGTGCAGATTTACAGTCGACGTGCTGTTTGTTTTTGTTGAGAATCTGAATGGACCCTGGTGAGACTTCATGTCTCTGACAGCAGAGATCAGTTTAGAGTCCAGCTGTCTGTCGTAGCAGTGATACAGGTAATATCAGTGAGCCATGACTCGTCAATAATAACAATAATCTGATCTCTGACCTGCTGTTACAGTCACCTGGTTTGTGTGATTGAACTGACGGAGGATCAGGTGTAGCAGGAAGCTTTGCGTTCAGGACTCTGGGGTGTCCATCAGAGTCAGAGCAGAATCCATCAGTCCATTGATCCATACTCATTAGCAAACCCTTTCTTCTTATTGATTGATTAGTTTTCTATCAGTAAACGGACTGTGGGGACAAAATAAAGCTGCTGATTTATAAACGTTGACACAGCAGAGCATCACTTATCAATAGATGTGATCAGCCTTTAAAGGAGCCTGCTGGTCTAACTGACTGACTAACAGCCTCCTCACATCTCTGTTACAGGAAGCAGGCAGCGCTGTGGTTGCTAGGCGACAGCCAGCGTTCCCAGAAGGCCAAGCTGGAGGAGAGGGTGGTGTCTCACCTCATCACCAGTATGGACGACCTTGCCTTAAACTCCGCCCACAACTCTATAAACCCCGCCCACAACAGCAACATGTGCAGATCCCCGAGCTCCGACCGTCTGACTGAGGTCTCTCTCACACACTCACACACACACAGCGACAGTTATATTAGAAACCTCTGTCTGTTGTTTCTGTGTGTGTGTGTGCTCATGGTGTGTTTGTCCTCCAGAGTGAGTCGGTGGACAGCGGACCGGGTCTGACTCAGGGAGACAAACTGAGAGCCTTAAAGAGCCGCCGTCCCCCCCGCCCCACCACCACCGGAGCTCTCAGGTACCAGAACCAAGACCTCCAACAGAGTGGGGGCTGCAGTGCTAACAGACAGAGCAGACCCCTCAGAGAACAGATGTTTTCACAGCCAACACACACACAACCTGAGGCCTTCATCAGGTGTGATTGAGGCTGCAGGTGTGATGGAGGTGCTGATGAAGCTGAAGTCTGAGTGGAGGATTTAACCTGACTGTTTCCTTTCAGGGTGGAGGAGATGAAGGTGCACAGCAGATCCACGTCACAGCCGCTCAGGTAGGGCCGCCCTCTGAACTCTGGGTCTCTGTAAATATAAAGAGTCGGTCTGGACCTGCTCTATATGAAAAAGTGCCCTGAGATAACTTTGTTATGATATGGCGCTATATAAATAAAACTGAATTGAATTGAATAAAAGATGGAGAGCTGGAACCAATTATCGATCAATGGATCAGTCAATTGACTGGAAAATTACTACTTTAACTATTTTGATAATCATTGTTTGTCATTCTTAAAGCTCCTCTTCCATCTCCTCAGACGTGAAGAGTTTCTGCTTTTCTTTGTCTTGTGTTTAAGTAAGTTTAATACAAATAAATATAAATAATATTCAGTAATTATAATTGATAAACCTCTGGTTTTAGGACATTGTTAAGGTTGGGTTTTTACTATTTTCTAACATTTTATAGACAAAACAATTAATCAGTTAATCATGAAAACAATGGGCAGATAAATTGATGATGAAAAGAATCGTTAGTGATGACTGAACTTGATGATAAATAACTAATCAGTTGCTTGACTGATGATGAACTGTTAATGTTTCAATAAATGTATTGGTTTGATTTGTGTTACTGTTCAGAATGTCGATGGGTGTTGGTCAGGGCCCCTCCTCCCCCCTCAAGTCTTCCAAGTTCCCAGCATCCTCTGCTTCTGCTACAGCCAAGAGGATCGGAAGAAGTCCATCGTCAACGGCGTCCAAC
>SEMN01001746.1:27500-29971 GCA_005408345.1 Macquaria australasica
AAAGACCATACAGTGTAGGAAAAATAAAACAGTTTCTGCAGTCGACAAAGAACATGAGGGGAGTGAAGGTGGAGGATTACTTTGCTGATAAAGAGTGTTTTCTTGTGTCTGTACGATCACACATGTACAACAAGAAGAAAGCAGGCTTCACTGACCAGGAAATATACAGGCTGAAGAAGATATGTGTGAAGGTCAAGCAGGATCTGAGCGATGATGATGATGTCTAAGACACTATGTCTTATTTTTCATTTATTAGTATTGTTTTTCCTTCTCTCACATTTCATGAGTGACTTCAGAGTTACAACACTTAACCTCAACGGAGCCAGAGATGTGAGGAAGAGGGCCAGTTTATTTGAACTGCTGAAGCTGAAACACTCAAATGTGACTTTTCTCCAAGAAACACACAGTGACGTTTCAGTTGAGACTGAGTGGGAGAGGGAATGGGATGGGCAGGTCATCCTGAGTCACCTGAGTACAAACAGTGGAGGAGTGGCTGTTCTGTTCTCCAGAGACTTTCTACCACAGTCTTTTAGTGTCGAAGAGGTGATAAAAGGCAGACTGCTGGTAGTTACAGCATGTTTCGAACATTATAGTGTTGTTTTGATAAATGTATATGCTCCCACTTCAGGACCCGAAAGAGTTAATTTTTTAAATGAAATCGGTTTAATTTTGAATAATTGTTCTGGTGAAGAAATGTTGTTTTTAGGAGGTGATTTTAATTGTACAGTGAATGATGCAGCAGACAGAAACCACCGTGAGCCTCATGCTGCCTCCAAACATGCAATGACTCAGTTAATAGAGACTCAGAGTTTGGTGGATATTTGGAGGGAACTGCATCACAAGGAAAGGCAATATACATGGCTGCACAGCAGGGACAGCACCATCTCTTTGGCTCGACTAGACAGACTCTATTGTTTTAAGCATCATTTCAGCACGGTCAAAGGGTGCAGGATAGTTCCTGTGGGTTTTACGGATCATTCAATGGTTATTGGCAATATTTGTGTTCCAAATATTAAACATAAGAGTGCATATTGGCATTTTCACACCACCTTGCTTATGGACGTTCATTTTAAAGAAACTTTTGTTTTCTTCTGGGGAATTTTCAGGTCTAGAAAATCTGAATTTACATCCCTAAGACAATGGTGGGATTATGGTAAGGTTGAAATCAGGCAACTGTGCCAGCAATACACTCTCGATGTCACTCGTAACATTATTAGATCTATGAATGACCTAGAGATGGAAATAGTGGAAATACAAAGTTCTGTAGAGTCCACAGGAAATCGAGGTCAAATTGAGATCCTCAAGTCTAAAAGAACCTCACTGGCCGACCTACTGGGCACCAGGGCGCAGGGAGCGTTGGTCCGGTCTCGTTTCCAGAGTGCTGCTCTGATGGACTCTCCATCTAAGTTCTTCTTTGGCTTAGAAAAGAAGAATGGACAGAGCAGGCTGATCCATGGCCTGCACTCTGAAACAGGACAGCTGCTGACCAACTCTACTGCTATCACACAGAGAGCGGTGAACTTCTACAGTCAGCTGTATACCAGTGAGTATGAAGAGGATGACGTGGGCTTTGACTCTTTCTGCAGTAATCTCTCTAAGCTTCCGGTAGAAGTTAATGTAGAAATAGAGGGTCCTCTGCTCCCAGAAGAACTGTGTACAGCTCTGCAGAGTATGGAGGGGGGAAGAGCACCGGGGATTGATGGACTTCCGGTGGAGTTTTATAAAACCTTCTGGACCAAGCTGCGTGAAGACATTTTAAGTGTCTTCAATGAGAGTTTTCATGACATGTCATTGCCACAGAGCTGCAGGAGAGCAGTTGTTACTCTGATACCAAAAAAAGGTGACCTTCAGGAAATTAAGAACTGGCGACCTGTCTCTCTCCTGTGTGCTGATTACAAACTGCTGTCCAAGACCTTGGCCAACAGGCTGAGAAAGGTGATGGCGCACATCATCCATCGAGACCAAACGTACTGTGTGCCTGGTAGGTCGATCTTTGATAATATATCACTAATCAGAGATATTTTGGAGGTCTCCAGCTCATTGGGAATAGAAACTGGTCTCTTGTCATTGGATCAGGAAAAGGCTTTTGACCGGGTTGAGCACCACTACCTGTGGAAGCTCATGGACAGTTTTGGCCTCAGCCCTGGTTTTATTGCCATGATCAAAGTAATGTATGAGGACATTGAGAGTGTGTTGAAAATCAATGGAGGATTAAGCAGACCTTTTAAAGTGTGTAGAGGTGTACGGCAGGGCTGTTCTATGTCAGGAATGCTGTATGCAATATCAATAGAACCATTGTTGCATAAAATACGCTCTTGTATAGATGGTCTATTGTTGCCTGATTTTAATACAAAGTACGTTTTATCGGCGTATGCTGACGATCTTATTGTAGTTATTACAAAACAAGGGGAAATTGATGAACTAGGAAAAATTGTGACTAATTTTGGGAATATTTCGGCAGCAAAAGTAAA
>SEMN01001747.1:0-29920 GCA_005408345.1 Macquaria australasica
GAGTTATAGAAAACACAAGGAAGGAGGAGGAAGGAAAGGGAAAGGGAGGAGGAGGTAGAGAAGGAAAGGAATTAAAGTTGGAAAGGATAGGAGCAGATATATGGAAGGAAAGAAGCAAATGATGAAGAACAGGAGAGGAGGTAGAAAGCAGATGAAGCACATCAGTGGACAAACATGTTGGAAGTAATTTCCTCTATCCTTCCATCACTCCTTCCACCATTCATCCACCCATTTTGCTCTGGAAGAGCAGCGCCCCCTGTGGCCACGAGCCTCATGATGGCCACAAACAGCTTCGGGCGAAGGAGCAGATATTTTGTTCCTTCATTTTCCAAACGTGGCTCGTTTCCCTCCTGTGAATTAGTGCATGTTACAGAAATCTGTGTGTGAGCTGTGATGTCGTCTCTCTCACTGCTTCATCAGTTCCCATGTGACTCTCTCTCTGTTTTACTGCCCTCCAACTGTCGACAACACGTGTCCCCCCCACGTCCCTGCTTGTCTTGGCGAACACACACACACACACTGGCAGGCATGTTGGACAGTGATTTCCGTTCTGGTTCGGGGCCTCTGGGGGCCGTAAAGGTTTCGTGGGAGGAGACACGAGTCCTGCCGGGATTTAATGGAAAATGTCAGAGAAAAATCAGGGACGGCCTGTTTGGAAAAAAAAAAGGTGCTGAACGTAGCATTTTTACACACACACACACACACACTAATTAATTGTGATGCCTTGGGATAACTAGCATGAAACTAACAGTTTGTAGCCTCTATCTCATATAAGTGGTGGAATATCTGCAAAATAAGACTACGTTCCCCATTATCCCGCCGGTTTCCACCGCCACCCTGAGGAGGATAAACATGTTGGATGTTTTTGTCATGCGTTCACTTCGTCTTCTTGTTTTGTGCCGTAACATGCAGAAGAAGCTGCCTCACTGATGTTACATGATTAATGTGGTCTGGTTTGATTGATGTTAAACAGCTGAACGTAACCTTCGCTGTGGGTGTCTTACCCTCGTCTTTCATGACTGTGGGATTTTTATGGATGAAGCACGGGTGGAAGCCCAGTCCACATGTCCTACTCTGTGGGACAATAAAGCGACTCTTGATCTTGAACCATGGCCGTAAAGTCTGCGATGACACCAACTGAAACCTGGAATTTTGTTTTAAATATATGCCGCCAACTGGTCAGCTGCATCACCTTTGTTTGCTCCATCTAGATGAATGCTAACAGTTAGCCTATGTTAGCAATAGATTTTGTGAAAACAATTTAAACCTTTGCTCATTTGTTTTACGTTTAGGCACATTCTTCTCTTCTGCTTGTTTTGTTCTGTCTGCTCTGACAGCAGCTCCCCTCAATAGTGTTTCTGCAACAGGATAATAACAGTGCAAGGGACGATTCAGGATTCAGAGCTGACAGACAGCAGGGAAGTCTGTCTGCTTACACTGTGTTTACGTTTAAACACTACTAGATCTAAATGTTCACTACACCACGAGACAAAGCAGGAGGAGACCCTCAGAGTAAAGATCTGAAGTGGTCATTCATGTATACAGTGAACAGAAAGAGAGACTCAGTTCTGTTCCTGTTTAGCTTCTGGCTGCCAGAAATAATAGACTCTTACTTTGAAGTTTCTCACTACTCAAGTAGTATTTTCACTTAATGCATTCAACTCAACCAGGTGAGTTTGGTGTCATTATAAGGTAACAATATGTTTACCTGTGATTTCCACTTTACCATCTCTGGGGTGAAGTTTGTAACGCTGGGGAGATTTTTGTTTTTACTGAGGACACTTTGGGTAAATTAGGACATTTGTGAAAAAAGGAGGACATTTTGGGACAGTGATGGCATTTTTAGAAAAGTAAAGACCTTTTGGAAAGTTAGGATATTTTGCAATAGTGAGGACATTTTAGAAAGTGAGGACACTTGTGAAAAGGTGAGGACATATTTGGAAAGTGTAGATATGAAGACATGTTGGGATAGTGAGAACGTTTGTGAAAAGTGGTGTCTTTTGAAAGTGAGGACATTTTGGGGAATTGAGGACATTTGGGAAAGTGTGAATGTACTTGTAAAAGAAAAAGTCAAACTGTAGACAGTGACCTCTTCACATAAACACGTTTCATTTCCTGTGTTGTTGTATAATCCACTTTACATAACGCCGTGGGGTTACTACTGCACTACAGTTATATTTATGTGTTACACGACGCGCAGCTTTATTTATGTTCTCTGCATGTGGTTGTTTGGCGTTTGACATGATTTGCAGATGTTTTCGTTCCGCTTGTTGGAGCGAGTCGAAGCGCATCAGCAGTCTGAACGAGGGGAGCGGGAGTGAAACGAGGCCGACAGTTTAATTAAGAGGTCAGGTTTAATGTGGTACAGCATGTCAGCTCGTTATCGCAAAGCACACCGTTCACTGACGCAACGTTTCTCCCTCGCTCCTCTCATCCTCTTCTCATTTAATCACTTCTTTCTGTTTCTACATTTTCCTTTTCTTTTCCAGTTTTTTATCATCTCCCTCGCTCCTCCCTCTCACTCTTTTGTTCCATTTCTTCTTCTCTTCTCGTCTGTCATTTCCTTCCTCATGGCCAAAAATATATGGACACTGGACGATTGCAGCTATATGTGATAGTTGAAAGCATCATTCCAACACGATGGGCAGATGTTGAACGTGGCTGCAGGGCTCTGTGAACTGGGAGAATTGTCGCTGTGATGTTGAAAGAGGAAAACAGACCTGAAAACCTGCTGGTTAGAATGAAAACGTGGCACTCGTGTGTGTCATGAAGCTCTGAAGTTGGTTCTCAGGTTAGAGGAGTCTGCTCAGGATGAAGACCCACTAAACCCAGTCTTTTTCTATATTTCTGTATTTTCTGTACATTAGTGTGTGTGGTGTTACGGGCGTCATTAAAAGATGTGATGCTACATCATGTGGTCAGTGCGCGTTGACATTTTAAAGTGCAGCAGAGGGGGGGGAGAGGTGCAGTCAAGGAAGACAAAGTGTCATGAAACACAGAAGAGATGATGTATTTTCATTGTCGATTAATCTGCCAATTAATTGTTTGAAATGTCAGATAAGTTTCACAGAGCCCAGGGGGACGGCTTCATGTTGTCGGACAAACAGTCCAAAGGTGAACAGCCTCACGTTTGCTGTCTCTGCTTGGCAGCTAAAACAAATCATAAATTATTGGCAAATCATTTTCTGTCCATCAATTAATCATTTTATCACTAAAAATATGCACCTGGACATAACATGGTTTAACTTGACCCGACCTTTCTGCAGGATTAACCGAACCAGATGCATGTTTTTCATTCAGTACCTGAATGCTTCATTTATCATAAAACGGTACACTTAAAAGTACACAAGTACACTGAAGTCTCTCTCTCTCTCTGTGTGTCTCTCGCCCCCCCTCCCACCCACTAACAGGGGAATTAATTAAAGCTGACATTATTATTACAGTCGGCTCATGGCTGGAACATTCAGCCATAAAATACCATGTTCATCTCCTTATCAACAACCTATTACTCTCACTCTCTCTCTCTCACACACACACACACACACACACACACACACACACACACACACACACACACATCAGTGTCTCTATTAGCCATATGGCCACTGGCTTCACTTCAGAGTTTAATAAGTCCAAATATATTGTGCTTACTGGAGGAGAGCAGAACAAACGCACACATCATTATTTTATTTTTTTATATGTATCTATCAAACAAACACCCACACACACACACACAGTATATTTTCCTCCTGGCAGAGGTCTTAGGTGGAAGCTTAATGAGTTCTGGAGCAGAGAAATTATGTGTGTGTTCTGTGGTGGATCGAGGACTGGAAGCCTTTTTATTCACGACATCCTTGTTCCTCTTTTGAACACAAACAGCAAAATCTTTTCACAGAAATAAACGTGTTGGTTTAACAATCTCAGAGCAGACGCGTTCACACTCACGATACACACCATAATCTGACTTATGTGTTCATTTTTGACCACTAGCGGCGCTGCAGCAGCATATTTCGACCCATATTTATGTTTATTGTTAGGCGGCGACCTCTAGTGGCCGTAGTAATTATGACGGGAGCAAAGGAGGAGGTCAGGTGAGGTCGTATAAAGAGGAGGTTTGGGTGGATGGACGGGAGGAGACCGCTGTTCGTGTCCCGTGTGAAAACCAAACTGCGACCACACCATGTGTTTATTGTTGTTACCATGACCACGAAGGTCCGGTACGCCTGTATATGTCGTTTTGGGAGTCATCGGTTTGAGTTTGAGAGAATCAAACTGAAGCAAAACAAAACGTCATCTCAACAGTAAAACTAATTATTTGTGTAATGATGTAAACTATTGGTCTTTAGCTTTATTGAACATTTGTCCTTTTGTTTCCAGTTGAACGTTGATGCTTTAAGACGTAATATTTCTCTTTTATATTTGCTGTTGGTGATTAGTTTGTGGAGATTTCTTTGGATTCGTCTCCTCTTTTATCTGACGGATTCCTCGGGGCAGGTACCTGCAGCCAGGATCACCCCCGTCCCCTCTCCATTTAATTTCACTTCAGTCCGTCTTGGCTTTATTGCCTTGATAAATCCCAGTTGCACACACTGTCAGACAGGTGGCCTGGAGGTGAGACAGGTGTGAGACAAACAGCTGCAGAGATCCTGACAGTGAGACAGGCAGCTTTTATCTGCTCACACAGACAGTTTACAGGCTACAGGCCTCGCTTCATTTCCTACTTTTTATTTACACCCAGCTTCCTCTTCTTTCTCCTGGGTTTGGTCTTTCCTTCCTTCTTCCTTCTTCCTCCCTACCCTCCTCTCCTCCTTTCTTCCTCCATCCTCCCCTCCTTGCTTCCTTTCTTCCTCTCTCCTCCCCCTTTCTTCCTTACTTCCTTTCTTCCTCCATCCTCCCCTCCTTTCTTCCTTCCTTTCTTCCTCCTCCCCTCCTTGCTTCCTTTCTTTCTCTCTCCTCCCCTCCTTACTTCCTTTCTTTCTCTCTCCTCCCCTTCATGCTCTAACTAGCTTCATACTTTAGTCACATGCATTTTCTCCTGTTTTGTGTTGGTGTCACTTTAATGTTTTTTTTTCCACTGCTTTATTTAAAAAATGTTTAGTTTTAGTTTAATTTGTAGTTTGAATATTTGAGTCTGTGCACAGCCACAGTCCACCCACACAGGTGTGTTCACTGTACCTGATCAGAGCTCTTCTCAGGACTGTGCAGACCGTTCGATCGACATGTTTGATTTGTTGCACCTGTCAGAGCGAGACATCTCCCTCCTTTACTGTTCTCATTAGTTCATGAAGTTTGGTGAGCAGAAGCCTGATGAGCCAGAACACCTGAAAACACCTGTAAGTGTAAAAGTTTACTTTTATTTTTAGGTTTAGTTCCTGTTTGGTTTGTTTGTGAGTTTATCTCCCAGAGCGATCACGCTGCATTCGTCCTCGAGCTACCCATCGCTGACCTGCTCGCTCGCTGTAACTTACTGCGAATTCGACCTTCAGTTTGACTCTCCAATTAGTCCGTCTGCTGTCCATCAAAGTGTCAAAGAGTCCTTGAAGAAGACGGTGAATCAAGAACTGTAAAGCAAAGCTAGACTTTATTAGTCACTGAGGGAAGAAGATTCCTCAACTGGAGTCAAGTTTATTTATAAAGCTCAGAAGCAGAGGGCTGAAGCTGCTCAACACACAGCTCACTCTGTCCTGAGATGCTCAGTTTAGATAAGGGAAAAATATACATCAGGCAGCACAGCAACAGCCAGTCATGCAAGAGGTGCCATATATAAAGAGTAGACAGAAGTAATCAGCCACAGTGCAGCTTAGAGAGACAAACTCCAGTTATTGTTATGGGATTTTGCACATTTTCCTGATAGATTGTATACATAATTTAAACCATGTCGCCCACTTCTAAAGAGTCTTATTCACTCTGTCCTAGACTTGAGAGTTGAAATAAGTGTTGATCTTCCTAAAACATCAGACTGTTCCTTTTGACGTGATTTAATATCAGTTGACAGCTGCCTTTTTAAAATAGATATTCCATGAAAAAAACAGGCGTAACTGGAGCTTTTCAGGTTTGATCGTCTGTTTGCTGTGAAGAACATTTCAGGTCATCATAGTTGTAGTGACTCTACCTGTCAGCAGATTTTCATTTTAGCAAAGAGGATGACTCTGCTTAAACAGGCCGAATATTTGTGTTCCTCTTTTCATGAATTTAGCAAAAAAGCCCAAAGGTCTTCTGTTTAGCTCAGAGTCGACTGGATCCCTCACGTTAGACATCCTCTTGTGTTTAATGGCATCCACTCAAACTCACTCTCTCTGTAGCTCGCTCGTCTCTCTAATGCATTCTCTCTCTCCATTTAGCTACGCATCACCATGTGCTGATTTATTCATCACTCCATTTTCTCACTTCCCTGTCACTTGCAGCACCTCTATTTTTGTCCTCGTCCCAGGGAGCGCGGGCAGAAAGAGGCGGAGCTGAAGCATGCTTCACTGAAACCTCTCTGTTAGGAGACATCGAGACTCCAGCTGCTCAACGATTTCATTTCATTCACATCTGTCATTGAAACTCTTCAAGGTCTTAATGAGAAACTAATTTTCTTCTCAAATCACTGGGAATAATCATGATAATTGTCTTCACCATGCATGGTGTGATGCATCCACAAACATCACGTCTTGCGTGTTTATAAAAGCTAAATTTTCCGATTTCAGTGGAACAGCTGCAATCAGTGGATTTGCCTGCAGAGGCAAAGTAATCCATGCTGAGCTTTCACACACAGTTCCTAAACTTTAATACGTGAATTTAATACGTGTATTTGTGCTGTTGACCGTCTTGATAGTGCTGAACTTTGAGGAAACAGGAAGCTGGAGAGTCCAAAAAAGTCTTCGGGCGTTTTCACACCTCACCTATTTGGTTCGGTTAAAACGAACCTGGTTCGTTTGGGCAGGTGTGAACACAGTAAAACAACCACAGGTCCTTGAGGAGGTGGTCTCGGTCCAGTTCCAAATGAACTCTGGAGCAGTTTGTTTGTGGTTTGTTAGCTTTGTCCACTTAGATTGAGTGCAAAATGAGCAAAATGGAGTGCTAATGTCCCCACTATGTTGTCTTCTACAGGATAAAAAAATTATATAGTTGCACCTGGCGCTCATTTTGGTTCCCGATGCTCCATTACTGTTGAATGGGATTGTTTTTGGTCCCGCTTTCCTGTCAGGGTTCATCATCATCAATCGACTGAGCCCAGCATTGATTTTCAGTGCATGTTTAGGACCAATATCTGGAAGACTGAGCTTGAAAGGTTTTGGCTGCGACTGCAGATCCCAGCCATCGCTCCTAAAAATCTGCCTTTTGTTCAGGCAGATGAACAGAGACAAGAGGCGTTTGATAACCAGCTATTTGAATTGAACATGTCTAACCATCTGGAATCACCATGCAGGGAGACTCTTTTAATTTTCAACCATCAGGCTCATTTTTCACCGGTGATTTTTGTTTAAATGGATTTCAGTTCTTGTGTGAGACAGAACAGATAAAAGAGGCTCTGATGTGCCAGACAGCAGCTTGTCTGTCCATCTGTAATCATTAGTCCGACACTAATCCTCATACTGTGAGGCTCAGCGTGATGAGAAGAGATTCTCAGTCCCAAAACAAGCTTTTATTCTCTCTGTCTAATCAGGGAGTGATTTACACCTGGACGAAAGGTGGACACTGCTGAACTGAAGATACAGTTCAGTCTTTGGAAGAGCTGCTTCTTCCAAAAGGTGTTTATAAGTGTCAGTCTGCAGTTTGTAGGTTTCAGTTTTTGTATCTCTGTAGCTCAGGGCTTGTTACTGTCATGTTTCTGACATCATGTTTCCCAATGATCAGCTGTCAATCAAACAATGTGAGTGGAGTTTGGGAATAAAACCATCCTTTTGCCTTTTGGTTTCTAGTGAGGTGCTGTTATTCCTGCTGACAGAGTAACAATGAATGAATGAACAATGTGAATCTCATTCACGATCAATTCTTAATGAGCAGAGTCACTTGTCACTTCTCAAAGTTTAATGGGCTTGTGGGATTTGGTGGGAATCTGACGGCTGCTGCTCCACTTCTCACCAGTCTGGGAACATGAGATTTCTTTGTCTTGCTAGTTATATTCTCTTCTCTTTCCCATTTCCTCCCTGTTTTCCATCTTTCTTTGCTGCTTTGTTCTGTTTAACTGGGCCAGAAAAGTTGTAAAGAATCCTCCCAAAGCAAATCAAACCGAAGGTGTTTGAGGTGTGACTCAACATTTTTAGTAATTGTTCATTAGACTTTCTCCACTCAACACAAAGTCCAAAATTTAAAAGTTTATTAGCTAGCAGTCTTCTCCTTCACTGCCTTTGTTGGCGCATTACTACGTTCATTGGCTCGTTACCGCCACCAACTGTTGATCAGTGGAATAACATGAATCCAATGTAAAAACATTGCTCCTCAGCGCTGTTAAAAACTCCACATGGAACTTTTAAGCTTCGGTACAAATACATATCTTTTGCTCAAGCCTAAAAGATTTTTAACTCACATCTTTGCTTGAATTTGTTATGTTACGTGGACCCACAAACCCCAGCATTTTGACTGACAGGAGGATGATTAGAAGAAGTCACAGCATCTCCGTGTTGGTGAACTTCACAGTGGCTCCTCTGGCCCCAGAGGATGAACTCCTCACAGAGTTTTGAATATTTTATCTTTTTTATTATCTCTACCCTCTGATTTATCTTAATAATTAAAATACTGAGAGTGAGTGAGCTGCTTAGAAAAGGTTTCATAAAGGTTTTAAGCAGAGGAAACAACACAAAAATGACTGTTTTGTGTCTTTTCCCTTATTGGTTGTTGTTTGCTTTGATCACGGGATCAGTCGAGTCAAATAATGGTTAAGTTGATATTGTTGTTCACATCTCGGTCAGTTTTCTCACCATCAGCTCTTCAGGACAGAGATGTCCATTAGTTATTCCAGTAGAGATGTAATTCAGTGACTCTTGGTGTTCTGCCTTCAGGGTCCCCTGTTCTCCTCTCTGATTAAATTTACAGCACCTGGGGCCCTCTGCAGCTCACCGCTCTCCCTGATGCACTTTACTTCTCATGTCAGTCACGAAAGATCAGCGAAGATTGCGATTTACCAACAGTCACCTCAGAGCAGATGCCGGGGAAGTTTTCATGTTTCGTGCTCTTGTCGTGTCGCTCTGAGACAGATTTACAGTTCTGAGCGGTCAGAGGTCAGTGTCTTCCTCAAGGTAAAGGACTGATGTGATTATATTATTATACATGTCAGAGTTCACTGCAGCTTTATACAGGATTCACCCTTCAACAAGACTTCATGACAGTGTTCCAGATTGTCATGAAATTGGGCACAGACAGTCAAAGAAGATGACTTTTCCTCTAGGGCCACCACAAGGTCAAAGTTTTGACTTAATCCAGTGAAATTTGTCTACATCTTATTTGATGGATTGGTACAAAATTTGGTACAGTCGTTCATGGTGCCCAGAGGATGAATCCTATTGACTTTGGTGATCCTCTGACATTTCATCTAGTGCCACCATGAAGTTAGTTTATGTTCAAATAGCCTACTTGCTTGCTGTCTTCTGCCCAGCCTTTGCTGGCACATTTCTGCGTTTCACTGGTTTAGTTTAGATTCAGACCATGTGAACGTCACCTGTTATTGCCGGTTAATGAATAAGAGAAAAGTATGGAACATGCCATTCGAATCCCATATTTCACTTTTAAGTAAGTGACTACTGTCCATTTATTTGCACTAAGTACTGAGTAGTTAGTTAATTGTTTCTTTAAACAGTCTTCCTGAGATCAGAGTTTTCTTTCAAGAGAGACAGGAGTTCAAAGAAAACAGAAAAGTGTCAGAGTATAACATACTAATGTCTCAAAGTGATGATACAGCTTACATCTCGGTCATTTTCTTCTCTTCTATCTCTTTCATCTGTCTTCCATGGACCACTTTGCTGAACTGGAGTGCATTGAAGTGGACAGGTCTGGCCTCAGGTCCAGCAGCCTGCGAATGACTCCACAATGATGTGATCTCATTAAATCCACTTTTAATGAGCACATCTCAGAAGGCTCGAGTGTTATTTGTGGAGTTCCACTGGATTCTCACCCAAAACTGGGATGACAGAAAGTGAAGAGACGCTGGTCGATCCCTCAGCTCTCACCCTCATGACCTTGGACAAGCTGCACTGCTCCTGATTGGTCCAGTGAGACGTCTGGGTGTTAAACAGTAGAGGCCTGAGGTTTTTCTGGGCAGCTCCCTGCTGTCGCTTTCTGCACACAGGCATTAACCTGAAACAGAGCTGCTCAGTCATCTTTCCCTGGATACATAAAAACTGACCTTAAATGTGATGTTGGCCTGAATTTTCGATTCGACTCGGACCGTTTCATTTCCAGCTCAGCAGTAAAAGTAAATGGCCGTCCCCCCGCGCTGTGTGACTTCCTGTGTTAAAGCGCAGTGGGCTGCAGGGTGACAGAGCTGTTGTCGCCTCCGTCTGACTCTTTTCTCCTTGCTCCAATTCCTGTTCCAGCAGGATGCAGGCGAATCAGACACGTTTGATGCGGCGCTGCAGGCCGGCGCTTCCTGCTGATGTCCAGAGCTGAGAGCAAATTGTGACTCTAAACAGCACAGCAGGGGGACATTGTTGTTTACATTTTAGAAAAAAGGACATTAACCTTAAAAAACCAACCAGGTCCTCTACAATACGAATGATAGATCCATTTTTCATTGTATTGTTTCTGGAAAACTACAGACTTATGTTACTATAGAAAGAAATTCCACAAAAAGGGGTGAGCAAAAATACTAAAAACTAGTTCTAAAAACCAAGATTAATATGTTCCAACAGGATGACTTTGTCCAAAACTCAAAAGAATATGTTTGCACATAAGTTGTTGCAGTTTATTTTGGGGAGTAACTTCTTTTCCGGTTGTAGGGGGTCACTTTGGGTCATGATTTGTCTTAAAATGTGTTTTATGTAAAGGACCACGTATCTGATGTCCACTTACCTCATCTCAAAAGTTGTCAACATTTAGAGGGGTTAGGTGAAGAGTTCAGATTTTGGTTGGACCACTAGAAGTTTAAGCTTTTGATCATACATTATTTTTCGGGCAGCAGCAGAGAGACAGGAAAGGCTGGAGAGAGAGACAGGATGACATGCATCAAAGAGCTTTTTCCTGTTTCTGTCAGCTAATTGACTGAATAATTGACTTTCCTCGTTTAACAATGCTTAAATTACTGATTCACAAGCCTGTGTGGATTCAGTACATTATGCACATCTCGTACTCTAAATCAATAAAATCTTGCTTATTGCTCCAATAAAATAATCAGTTCTCGTTGAACCCACATCCGTTAAAAGCCACTCAGGATAATTTGTGCCCCTTAATAAAATTAATGATGTATGTGAGCTTTAAGGCCTGGCCAGCTGGATTTATGCTCCATTATTAACCACTGAGAATATGCAGCAGGTGTGGACACGCTTCCCTCTTCAAATGCAACAGCCTGAGTCAATAAGTTAATTAGACAATCAATTAATCTCTGAATCAGCAGGTCAGTTGGCCAGTTAATTAGTCACTGAACCAGTGAGTTGTCATGTTTTTCGACAGCCTTTCAGTCACATTAGAGCAGAGCTTCTCAAACTGGGAGAGCTTATCAACACGGTCAGCAGTTCCAGCAGCAGTGGCTGTGACGCACACCTCGTGAAGGCAATTAAGGTTCATGCATTCAATTGCATCAAAGAAAATCGCACTCCCTTTCAGAGTCATAACTCTGTGAAATGTGAACACACAGTGTGACATACACTTTTCGAGGATATGTCATTATGTTTAATGTTCATTACTAATAAACGTCTATAAATCCTGTCAGTGCCTTTGACCAAGGCACTGGCGTAGAACTGGAATTGGTCCCCTGGTGCTGCACAGTGGCTGCCCACTGCTCTGAACACTTACGGGGAATGAATTTCCCTACAGGGATCAATAAAGGATAACTTAACTTGACTGACCCCATGGCAACATTATAATTCTATATAGGAAGTGTCAGACTTTGAAAATCCCTGCATTAGAGGATGAACTGCAGGATCGTCCACAGTAGAAAAGGATTCTCGTCTTCAGTGCTCTTGTCACTTTCATGCTTGGCTCTGCATCGCCGCTTTGTTCTAAAAACGTTCAAACTGCGGCGCTGCTTGATCCCAGAGAACAGGATTTCTGCTTCTGAACGGCCTCAAAAGGAAACACTGAGAATAATGGCAGTCGAGTCAGGAGAGCTTTATTAACCTTGGCTTCAGTTTGGGTCACTTAGTTTTATGCAAACACCTCTGAGAACCATTGCATGATTAAATTAAAGAGTTTACCACACTTGGTTTCATGGGCTCTTTGATTTGACCCAGCTAATCACTCGGGCCGGCTTGTACAAATAAATAATCAAGAGTCGTCCTCAGAGAGAGATCCAGCAAGATTTCAGTCGTCCGCTGAATGTCAATGAAGCCACCACAAGTGTTGTTCTCCTCTGTGCAGCTGTACAACCAAAACACAATGCTGCAAGCAGAGTTTTGGTGTTTGCCTAGTGGGAATTAGCAAACCAGTCAATTCCTTAAAAGACTGGATAACAGAATGCCTGTTAAATAAACGGACGTGATTGGCAGGGTAGAAGTTTAGTCACACTTGATATTCACACAGTGTAAACAGCAGAGTGCAGTGCAAGCAGAAGATTAGGAGGAGGAGAAACAAATTAAGAGGATTTGTTCTGTTTCTGTCAGGACATGCAAGAAAACAAAGAAAACATTAAAGTGAGAAGAGGACGTGGAATGATAAAATGCAGCTGGTGTTGTGGTTGAAAAGGCCTGATTCACAGATGTGCAACCATCAAGCCAAATACATATAACATGACATTAAAGCTACGTGGTTAATACAAACAAGGACACCAGCGTGTTTGGGGCAGTGGTGCTTTGAGCTAAATGCTAACGTCAGCATGCTAACAGTGACAATGGTAACATGCTGAATATTGCAGGTGTAATGTTCACCATGTTCACCATCTTAGTTTAGAGTGTTAGCATGCTACCATTAGCTAATTAGCAGTAAACACAAGGTACAGCTGAGGCTGATGGGAACCTCGTTAGTTCTGCAGGTGTTTGGTCATAAACCAAAGTGTTGGACACATTAACATGTTGACCTGATGGTGGCGCTAGAGGCAAAGTCAGAGATTCACCAAAATGATTACAGTTCATCCACTGGGGGCCATGAATGTGCCTAAATGTCACAGCAGTCTGTTCAATAGTTGTTGAGATGTCAGTCTAGAGCGTCAGACCGACATTGTCATCCATAGAGCCGGGCTGCTAGCATGGCTAAAAATACTGACAGGTGACACATAAGGTGAAACAAAATGCTTGTAAGGTCTGACGATCAGACCGCTGATGTTCTACCTTTTTGAAAATGCTTATTAAAATCTGCCAGGACTGTATACGGAGGGGTGAATGATAACCTCCTTGCCACTGAGTAAACTCTCCTTTTACAGTAAACTACACCCATGTGGTTCTCCAAGAAAGTTAAAACAAGCTAAAAATTAATTGGACAGCAGTCAACAAGAAAGAAGTTGACACTGAGCTCAAAGTGTAGCATGAAAACAGCCTTTGTACAACTGTTCCCTGCAGATGCAAGAATAATGTCACAAAGAAAGGACTGACACAGACTCATGTTTTGATGGTGTTTGTTCGCTGACTTTAACAGAGGCAGGAGGTCTAACCTGCCACAAACCACCAAACCATCTCATCTAATGCACCATTGTCTCTGTGTTTAATACAAGCAGGAAATGTCTTCGAATGTTGCAGTGCGGAGGCATTCATCGGGTGGTGTTTCTTTAAGTAGTAGTTGATGGTGTTTATTTTTAGGTCAGCAGTCATTATGTGGAGCAGGGAGCAGGTGTCAGCTTTTTACAAATGATGCTGCCTAATTTTGGAAGTAAACTCATCACATGCAGAGAAGTTTGATGGTTGGAGCTACACTTCTTATTAATTACACTTTGATGCTAAATGTTTCAGCATCAGCTCTTTTTAATTTTAAACTCGCACCAGTGGTTTGCAGCCGCACCAGTCTGTGAACATAAACAACTGCCTCAGATGAATGTGTGATGACGGGGACAACACTTCCTGTTTCTTTGCTACACGTAATTTATGATTTTTATGATTGTCAAATCTATTTATCCATCCATTAAAACATGGAAGTTACAGAGCTCCCTTTCTAATCAACCAACGCTGATTTCCAAATCACAAGAAATAAATTCCCCTAAAATAAAACCATAGATAAAGACAACTTAAAAAATATTCCGACTACTTTGCCTCGACTGTTGTTATATGATGCAACGCTACATCAGCGTTTAACTGCCAGCCTTTCTCAAGTGAAGTTGTTGAAGAAGAAAATGTGACAAGAAAGTTAATCTGGTATGTTTTTTTATTTAGTTTTTATCCACATTATAGTGAAAAATGTCCTCCACAATTTCACAGAACCCCATTTTAAAAGAAATGTAACAACATATTTCTTTTCCCTCTGTTATTATCCCAGAGTCAGGGTCTGACATTAAGTTTTTATGGCAGGTTACTGAACATTTCTACCTTCTGAAATCTATGCAGAACACTTTAGACTCGTAAACACAGAGTCAGTGGTACCTGGAATATATCATATATAACCTTAATCACTGACTATTGTTGCTTTTTAAAAATAATATTTATTAATATAAAAAACCTATCTTCCATGGTGGCAAGTTTTTACCTGCCACAGCCAACATTTACCCTGTATTTTGCAGGTCATTTCATCGCCAGCCCAGAGTGCACCAGAATGCTTCATTTACATGTTAAAGTCCCACTCGAGTGTTGAAGTGGAGCTGAAGAGATTTTTATTTGAATAGATATTGCTTGCAGTGTGAATTGAAAACATGAAATCACTCGGAGACCGACCTGTCACCTCTCTCTGGTTATAGAGATGTAAATGTGGAAAAGATGGCGTGACATAAAAACCTGAGACCTTTTTGTGAGGTGAGTTTGCAAAACAAAACAGTGTCTCGCTGCGTCGTGTGTTTATTTTTTATTTTTTGGCGAGTGTGAGCTGGCACCGTCACTGATTCAGTCAGCGGCGAGCGAGAGCAGGAGGGAGCTGAACGCCCTCAGGCAACTTGCTCAGTGAATCAGCTCACTGAAGTGTGTGTGTGTGTGTGTGTGTGTGTGTGTGTGTTTATTCCCACATGAGTTTGTGTGACTTAGGGATTGCAGTTGTGTTTGGATTGTTTTTGAGTGCCTTCATTTCCCCGTTGGTGTTTGTGTGAGTGTGTTTCCATGTTAGTATTCCTGTGCTAATATCTGAGTGTGTGCGCGTTGAAGTATCCCCCGAGGCCAATTGACTTGCCTGCATCAAAGAGCTGTGAAATGGAGAGGTCACAGCTGTGTGTGTGTGTGTGTGTGTGTGTGTGTGTCTGTGAAGAAGCTATGACACAGCTGGTGTGACATTCTCCCACCTGTGAACCAGAGTTTAAGTGTGAGTCTGCACTGGGACGTACTGCTGCATACGAAAACTGGATCCTCTCGTCCAAGTTGGTGCCCTTTCATTTGAATAAAAGTTGTTCACCCAGCGCCAAAAAAGTGTTTTACACTTCCTGGTTTGTTACCTCAAGTGGCATTAGTGTCTCCATTAACTTTATATGTGTGGTAGTGTGTATGTTCTTATGAACAAGGGGCATTAATAATTCATGTAAAATCCTATGAGACTTTTACCTTAAAGGGTACAGTTGTACACTTCCGGTATTTTATATCCTATTTTCATATTACTTCTAAAAGTGTTAATATATTTTAATGGGAGTAAATATGTTGTTGTGTAGAATTGGTACACTGTACTTTATATGTCAAATCAAGACACAATCAGACACAGAAACACACTTAATACAAAAGTAACATCGAAACAACAAAGTACCCAAGAATATTAAGAAAAGACACTACCTACACTACACACACTACAAGCAAAACCAGGTCATTTCTACATCACTACCCAAATATTTTTCCAAATGTATGACAGAAATCACTTCTTGTAATCTTCAGAAACAAAGTGGAATTGTCTTTGAGAATCAGGTTTTGGCTAGCATTGTTCCCATCATCGAAGCTGAACGTATATGAAGTGATATAAAGTCTCCATGGGGAATGATGATGAAGTTTGTTTATATACTCTGGAAAACAGGTCAAAATTATTGGACCAACTAGTTCTACAAATGTCTCTTTCATAATGGCAGTTTGTAGTGAAAATTATTTTTTTGGCCACAAATGATTTTTGTTGCAGTACCACAGTTGGCCACAGTCACTGTTCGTTACATCAGATTTTCTGTTGTTGGTCCCCTTAAAGATATTTGATCTGACTGAACTGTTTCAGACTGAACACAGGTGTCCCCACAAGTCAAGCAAAAACACAGGTGGCCCCTGAAATCACAAAGACAAGTACGTGTATATGGTTGTGTGTATAGAAATGGGTCTATTTTTGCAGAACACATTTTGTTGTGGTTGTTGTATTTTACAGTTTGAGTTCAATAAACACATTTATCTGTTATTGACAGTTACTTTTTGCTTGTGTGGTGTTTCTTCTCAACGCTTTAAAAAAGAACGTTTTGTGGTTACATATATTAAAAAAAAAAAAAAAAACAGAAAGTAAAGGGATAGTTTTGGCAGCTGAGACACCAAAACTTTGCTGGATCTCAGACTTTAACTCCACCCACATGGTCTGAGTCGGTCCAAGCTTACAAAAGGTTTTCTTTTAGTTTCTGTATGGATATTTGCAGCCTGAGGGTGTGAGGCCACTGGGAGCTGCCCAGTACAACCACCATCTGCTGCTCTGGGCTAAAAGATTCACTAAGTTGCTCGAGGGCACCTTGAGAACACTTTTTAAATTTTTTTTTTTTTATTAAAGTTGTCAGCCTCTTCAAAAGAAGTTTTTATTCTATCATAATCAGCTTTACTGTGTCTTTTTTGGAGTTTCTTGTTGTGTTAAATGCACTGCAGAAGTCTGATTGCAACACCATGATGGAAAGTAACACATTACAAAGTAGGGCTGAACGAATTGACACCAAAATTGCCATTTTAAAGAGTGTGATTTTCATATCGCAAGAGCCACACTGTTAACTAAAACTTACATAATTAACACTGTCTCAAGAAGCTGTAGGAGGTCGACGACTGCTGATTTCGCCAACACTAATGACATCTGTTCAGAGTAAAGGCAAATTTACTCTGAAGCTAATTTGTGTTAATTCTGTGAGTTGGCAACAAAAAAAGAAATCTTGGCTGGTTTCTGGGTGAAAAACTGAGTGCCTCGGAGCTGTGAAAGAGTGTGTTGTGTGCTGTTGAAGCTAATGTTAATGTAACGACTTTGTCAGATGTGACTTGGTTTAGTTTAGTCTAATTTTATTCTGCCATAAAATTTTGACATAACACACACTTGTCCAAAACTAGCAGTTAGTCATTATCACCACAACTGGACAACTAGCTGTTATCAATAAATATAAGGCTACTTTTGAATGGTGTAATTACTGCACATATATTTGAATATTGTTGAGTAATGTCAAGGTGTACCAGTAATGTAAAAGCTTGATTATTGTGAGCTAAATTGATCAATTTTACTATAGGAAAGTGGGCAAGTTTACTGAGAAGTTGACCTTTCTCTGACTGACAACATTTTGACTGACTGCAATATTTTGTCTGATTTTATTCATGTAGATACATTTGGGAATATGCTTGGTTAAGTGTAGTGACAAACCTTTTTATGTAGATGACAAATACAGGGCTGGAGTTCAATTCATAGGAAATAATTGTGACTTAAAAGGCAATCGCAATATTGGTCAGAAAATGCAGTACCAAAGAAATGTCATCCAGACTTGTTTACATTCACTGTAGATGATCTGATCTACTTTTGGCAGTAATCTGGTCTCATGTATGCACATAATCCAGGTTTCTTTCGAGGTTAAGGGATTAAGAGTAACGTGGGTAGATTTCTGATTGAGTGACCTGATTATTTGGCCACAAATAAACCCTGTAGCCATTGAATCAGTGTGTTTTAGGTCTGTGTGTGTGAGGGAAAGTAAAACAAGGACACGCAGTCTGTCTACTATCGGGGATTATCAACTGCAAAACCTGAGTCGCTCCTGATTTGTGAGTGAAACAATGTTGGGATTACAAAAACTCCATCTTTGTCCTCAGCAGCACGGAGGCTTATTGAGGGTGGAAGGCCAAAACTGGCTACTGACCAAACTCATAGCATAATTTCCTGCTTTAGCCCGACTACTCGTGGTAATCTGCTGTTTGTGTGCATGAAAACAAAGTCCCAGACTGCTGAAACAAGTGAAACTACAAGGTTGACAAGTGGAATTATGTCCCTCCTGGCAAAATGATTGTCTAATTGACAAAGTTAGAGACCAGCTGGTGGAGTCAGGAGTTGGCTGAGTCCAAACCAGAGCTAAAAGAGAGAGAATATTGGATGATTGGTGAACACAAACACGACTCCAGTGGGATGCTAATGTTGCTCTGTGTCTGCTACATGTGTAACTAGGCAGCTGTTTGCTAACATGTTAGCCACTGCAACTTTATAAGGTGATAATATATCAGTGCTGTGTGTCTGGGTTAGTCTGCCCCCTAGTGGCCAAAGAATCAGTTAAGGCAGCTTTAAGGGAGATGAAGTTTAGCTGAAGGAATGAAACCTGTATCTGTTTGTCTGTCTTACCTGTTGTTTACCTGTGCTTCCGCCCCACAGGCTCTGTGTGTCTGTAAAATGCCGCTGCTGGCTGAACACATGTGATTGGACATGGAGGCCGTCAGTGCAGTCAACGCCACACAGGACGAGCTCCGCCTCCTGTCCCCGCCCGATGACGACCCCAGCAACCTCGGTTACCATGACTACAACCTAAGTGCCGGCGCTAACCCCCCGGCATTGCCCACGTTGTTGTTTGAGGGAGTGAATTTTCCAGAGGATCCCATTAAACTGCTGAGTGTACAGGTAGGGGTTTCACATTCCTCTACAGCCTAATTAAAAAGACTGATTGAATATATTGATGAAAGTGATTGTAGCCTCATAGCCTACTTCTTTTAAAAATCTACTTTGCTGTACTTTTTTCAATGTTAAGCTGCTGTTAATGAATGTCAACATTTCCTTGTGTAGTTTCACAATGAAAGCCCAGCTGAACCACAAGAGGGACATTTTAAAACTGATCTTAATTTCAGCCATGAGCGTCTCTCTTTATAGCCAAGTTAAAGACTGAAATATCTCAACAACTATTGGATGGATTTCCATTAAATTACATGTTCCCAAACCACGTATCCTACTTATTTAAATGATTCCCTAATTGTTCCTTTAGCGCCACCTTGAGGTTGACATTTGTGGTTTTGAGACATTTGTGGTTTTGGGTGAAATGTCTCGACGACTGTCTGAGTAGGATGAGTTGTCCAGTACTTTGGTTAAACTAATGACATTCCCATCAGCCTCAGCTAAACTTTGTGTTTAACGCTAATTAGCAAATTAGCATGATAACTCACTCAATTAAGATAGTGACATGGTACTTTGCTTTGTCTTAACTTAACATTTTTCAAAAATATGTTGATTTAAGGTGGATGTAGCAGGTTAGCCGGCTAGATATGTTGTGATGAAGGTGACCTCCTCCTCCTTACTCCTGCCTACAAAGCTCTCATTTGTCATTTGTGTCTGTAACCATGAAACAGCCGTGTGTTGTAGTGTCTACTGAGCTGCTGCTGCTGCTGCAAATAACCGTCTCTGACAGCTGGTTGTTGTTGCTGTTGCTGTTTGTAGGTGGTGCTGATTTTGGCCTACAGCACCATTATTGTGCTGGGGGTTCTGGGTAACTCTCTGGTCATCTACGTCATCTACCGCTTCAAGTCGCTCCGCACCGTCACCAACTTCTTCATCGCCAACCTGGCTGTTGGTATGTTTACACACACACACACACACACAGACAGGTCACCATCTTTGGATGTCACAGAGGATTTCCTGGCTCTGATGAGTCTGACAGCGTCAAATTAGAAACAACACAGAGCTGCTGTGTGTGTGTGTGTGTGTGTGTGTGTGTGCCCTCTGTGATGATGACTCAGACATCTGTCAGCTGTTATGTGCTATTTCTCTGTGATGTGTCTGCTGCTGTGGGAGAGACAGACAGACAGACAGACAGACAGACAGACAGAGATAAAAATCAAACATTTATTGTTCATGTGTTTGACATTCACACGTCTGTTATTGTTACGGAGATGTAAAATATAAAATGTGTCTTGTGTTAGTGTTTGAATAGATTTTGCACAGAGGACAGAACAGAAAGACGTTTTAGAAGAACTCCCAGAGGCACAGAGGAGTATTTTAGGAGTTTATATACTACAAGCATAATACATCATGTCTTTTGTGAGCCGAATACAATTTTAATGGGAGAGAGAGAGAAAGGCAAAGATCAGAAGAGACTTTGATTTGTGATGTTATTTAAAGTGATTTATCAGTTATTATTTTATACATATTATATTATCAATTTTCCTTTATTCCTTTCATTTGTTTGTAGCTCATGAAGGCTTCTCCATTTGCTGTTCTGAACATGTGTAGTAGCTCTTTCTGTCACTTCGGAAGTGATGCAAATTATTTTTCTGGGTTGTTTTGAATATATATATATATATTAATGTTTATACAATATATATTAATTTTTAATATAATCACGTAATATTAAGATTTATGTTTAGCATTTTAGCAAAGATTCCATTTTTTCGCTCAACATTGGTTATAAAGGGGGGTGCTGAGGGGCCTGCAGCGCCCCCTGCTGGCCACGATGTTTTACCTTTGAATTGATTTCTGATAAAAAATGAACATGCTAGTGCTATAATAGCTCCCCGAGCTTCTTTGTTTTCTCTGTTTACTCCCCCGACAGTTTGTTCTCAGGGTTAAACTTTATTTCATTCAACAAAGAATTATTAACTGTCAGTTAGCAAGCTCGTTAGCTCGTTAGCTCATTCGCTAACGGGACAATAAGTTCACATTGGGATGTATTAGTATTATGGGCTCTCAACTGTGTGAAAACCACGTCTCTGTTTAAACTCTGACAGAGGAAGTTAAATAAAACTGAATGGTGACACACAGCTAACAAGCTACGATAGCTTCCTCCATTTTTGGTTCTCGGCACGCTCAAAGGTCAGAATTGAATTTACATGTTAAAAAGTTGAACTCGATGCGAAAGACTTACTTTGATCCTGCGAGCGAATCCACTGGTTTTGGCTTTTCCATTCGAATGAAGTGACCTCGCCGCAATATTTCAGTATTTTAAACCCTGCTGTGACCGAGCCTTGAGGCTGATTGTGTTATCTGTACTCTCCGAGGCATTAATGCAGAATTTACACCGGTTTGAGTGTTTTGTTACAGCTGAATCTCTTGATGTGAGCACAGAGCAGCGACTTACAAACTGTCAACTGCAAGGAGGTAAAGACAAACTGCGGACAGAAGAAGCTCTGACGGGTGCTGATTGTGAGAGCAGACAGATGAGACAGTGAGGATGGAAATATAACTCGTCATTAATAACGCTGAATAAAACACCACAAAGTGAGGAGCAGCCGTTATGTGCAGGGTAACTTAACACCCCCTTAAAATGCTGTCTTTGCTGACCTCCAGTGGTTTAACGTCTCACCTTGCTGCAGTGATGTGCAGGTGTACCCCAGGACCCCATGTTCTCTCAGCACCGTCAGTATGAAGGATTTAATTGTGTTTTTGTGACAGCCTGCAGAGCTTCACCTGTTTTTAATGAGCTGGAGAACATCTCAACTTTGAGTGCAAACATCAAACATGATTTAAATACCGAGTAAACAACAAGAGGAGCCACAGCCAGCATTTAACTAATCATCTCTTCAGCGCTGTGACAAATAATGTTTCCACGTGGCGGGGGGGGCGTCACCTCCGTGCTATTTATTTATAATGAGACGTGTGTGAAGAGGCGACATTCACAAGTCCTCCGCCTGTGAACTGACACACGATGCTCAATTGTGAAATTTCACGCTGGTGCATGATTAACCAAACTTTTACTGCCTGGATCATCTTTGTTTTGGAGGAACTGTAGGCGTTCAAAACAACAAATCCATTCAAAGTTGTGTTTTAAACTTTTTTTGAGGAGTATTTTTTTTTGTTGCCTTTATCAGATAAGATATAGTAAAGACAACAGGAAAGACAGATGTTACATGTAACATAGTCAGTATCTTCAACCCACTGGGCCACCGGGACGCTTCCAAAGTCAGTTTTATTTCCTAAAACATCATAAATTGACAAAAAAATGCCTCTCACTTTCTAATTCAAACCATTAGAAGTACAAAATGAAAAAAAACCAGATCAATTAAAACATGAAAAACACAACTGCGTGCTCTGAATAAATGAGTAAACGCATTATAATACATGCATGAATTAACAAGAAAACAGCTAAACAAATAAATAGGTGAATTAATAAGCGCCACATCAGCACACAAGCAAATAAATGTGACGCCTGAAGATGAACAATGATCCATTTTATTCATGACGCACACTTCAGGGAGAGCAAATGTAATGAGGAACAAGTAAACAAACAGGTGGATGGGAGGGTGAAGGTGCAGCAGTGAGAGGTTTCAGGACCGCGGAGAGAGACAGGCTCAGCGATGGAGACTTCAGGACCGCGGAGAGCGACAGGCTCAGCGAGGGAGACTTCAGGACCGCGGAGAGAGACAGGCTCAGCGAGGGAGACTTCAGGACCGCGGAGAGAGACAGGCTCAGCGAGGGAGACTTCAGGACCGCGGAGAGCGACTGAAGAGGCTGTTCCTCCTGTTTAAAGAACGTCTGCTAAAAACTACAGTGAGCAGCTGTTTTAAACATGAAACTATGTATTTGTGAGCTGTTTTTAAAGATTTATATCTTCAGTAGGAACCAATGGGCTTGGAGTTGAGAGCCACAGACAGGATGTCAGACTAACACGTCGTTGGTTTTGCTCTTTTCATTGGATTTGTTGACAATAAAAAACTATAGAATACTGCCAGCCTTGTCCTTTAAATAGAGAGGGAAAGAAAACAGCATTTATCCTATGATGAGGGAGGTGGAGACGTATCATCCCGTTTTAGCTCTTGCACACAACTTTCTCATAGAAGCCCCAGCAATTTACAACCCCAAGAGTGTTTGAAAGTAGTTGTTATTGTCTTGAGAGGAGGCCGTGGCATAAACATGACATCGCCTCGTACTTCAGGGGCGTGGAGTACAAGACAAAGTAGAAAAAAAATGTAGAACAAAATAATGAAAGGTGTTGTCAGTGAACGTTTTGCACGCGTGTTCAGTGTGAGCGTTGTGCAACTTTGCAGATACGTTTGTTAAACCTCGTTATGTTGGAAAAAATAAAAAGTGATCCAGGCAGAATCAGTAGTACATAAACATCATTTTTAGCAGAAAGGGTTGTATGTTCTCTTATTTACTCTAAACTTGGGCACAACTACAGTTTAAAAGCTTATATTAAGAGCGACATCCTCTAAAGCAATTACGCTTCAGTGTGTCATATTATGAATAATTGTTTGGGGCCTGAAAAGAAAAAGAAAAAAAGATGAGAGTAAAGTCTATAGATTTAACTATCCAATGAATTATCTTGCAACCCATTACATTGATCTTGTGACCCCTTTGAGAGGTCCTGACCCTGAACCTGGACTACTGTAATCCTCTACGATTCCATTTGTGAGATGATTAGTGGGCGTCTACTTATTTAGTCTGTATGCCGAGACAATTTCAAACCTTCACAGTAAAAAAACCCACATTTACAGGGACAGAGAAGAACAATCCTCCAATAATAATAATAACTGCTCTTCAGTACGTTCAGTATATGAAGAACTGTTGGTGACAACAAAACAAAACATTAGAGAAAGAAGTCAAAGTATTTCTTATCCAATTCATCTTCTTGCAACCTCTGAAATTTACCCTGACTCTCTATAAATTAATCTATATGTAAACCTAACCAATTAAAACCACCAGAGTTTAATACCCTATAACAACCTAGAAGAGCAGGACGATCCTCCAGTCAGTATTCTGTATTTAGTCCTGTTCAGTTGGTGTCTTGTTGTGGTTTCCAGGTTTAAAATGCTCAAAATCATTCTTCAGACATTTTCTGTGGGACAAAATATTTTGAGTTTTCTGAGAAACACGTCCCTCTAGTTTTAAAAAGTCTCTTTAACCATGACTTATTAACCGACATGCCCTCTGGTTTCAGCTGAGCGGCGGTCAGTCCGTACAGGAGGAAATCAAATTGAAACGTTCCCTCCTCCGTCTCCCCTCTCCAGCTGCCCCGAAATAAGAAACAAATAAGTTAATAAAGTTGAAGAAATAAATAATGAGATGAGAGTGTAAAGTGGCATGTCTGTGCTTGTGTGTGTGTTCATCATTCTGTAGCCTGGAGCGTCGGTTGTTCTTAAAAGTGTGAAGAAAATTGGATGTAAAGTAAAACTTACCGCTGGCTACCATTAATAAATACACACACACACACACACACACACACACACACACATTGATTGCCTGTGTCCTGGAAAAAAAAAACATGATTAAGTTCTTTTTGCCGTTTGAGTTTTACAAGTTTTGGATATGAAATCCTTAGAGCTCAATTAAAGTTTCTGTTAAATTCATTTCATCTGCACATTCCCGGTTTATTCCCGGTTTCTCCCGTATTTCAAGGCCATCTCCCAGCAACCCTCCCGTATTTTGAAACCTCAATTAAACACTGAATCATTCTCTGCTGTCCTCCCAGTAGTTAGACGAGAAGGTGGATATGAGTTTCTTGCAGAGCAGTTCCCCCTCATGGACAGCTGTTGACAAGCTGGAGGATTTAGATTTGGTGGGCTGACTTGGCTCGTGATCAGCTTTGCTAAAACAGCCTCAAGCAACATCAAGCGAGTGCAACAACACAAGACAGAGCAAGCCAGCTAGTATTACTTACTAGTCCAACAGCAAGAAGGCCGGGTCACTGGAGAGAGCTTCAGGAAATAAAAGGCTGCAGGACAGACGCCGTCTCTCTCTCGCCAACGACTAAAAGCCAGTCTGAGATTTACTCTTGCTCGGTTTTATCTTCTTAGTTTCCTCCGTCGGCGTCCTCTTCTGTCTCTTGGCCTCTGCCGTGATGTCCAAACTGAGACTACTGAGCTGGACCCGGGTGTGTCGTAGTGCCGTAAAGTGTTACGCACTTCTCATGGGGAGATCGTACCAGTTCAACCCGAGTTACACTGTGCAAGAAGAGGCGTTCGGGGACGGAGTAGGAATGAAAGCTGTTATTTCAAGGTCAAATTGTTGCATAATGTTGCTTTAAGTAAATGATGTTGTGAAATGGTTTCACAAAGAGCATGTAAAGACATGATGCTGTGTGGACAGATGCCACAGTCTCCATTAAAAGTCATGTTTGGTTTGTCTCGATACCCCCACCCTGCAGTCATCCCTTCTCTTCCCACTGTCTTCTCTGTGTTTATATGTCTGCACTTCCTTCCCGGTGTCGTCTGAAGAAGCCACGCGGTCGTGTTTCATAGCTGAATAAACGGTCAGTAACACAGAGGAAGTGGCAGCTGTCTTGTATGATAACAAAAGAGACCCGATGGGGAGCCAGCAGGAGAATATCACTGCATGAAATCAAGTGCAAGAAACCTCATAATGTGACTCAGAGTGCTGCTGTCAGTCTGTCGTGGTCACATTAGAGGTTAAAAAAAGAGAAAACAGTGATGGCTGGAAATGAAAAGTGTAGCAGAGAATAACAACCTGCTCCTTTAGAGACAAACGGTTCACTTTAATGTATTCATGAAAGGAAATACAGCACAGAGAGAGGAAGAGGAAGAGTGAGGAGAAAGAACCAACTGAACTAAACTGATAGTAAAATTCATTTCCTATGAAACTGCTTTTCTCATACAGTACAACTGAACTCACTAAGTGAGACAGAGACAGCGGAAGACAGTAACAGGTAACAGTGTAATATTATGGTGGTCTGCTCTGACATTTTAGATGGATCAGGATCCGTTAAAGGGAAGATTGTTGCCTCACCACTCCTTGGCATGTTTACTGTAATATTGGTTGTATTTTTGACATAAGCCTTTTTTTTATTGGTCTAGTTTTTTTAAATGTAGTTGTTGGGCGTCATCCGAGACTCTGATGTCGTCTCGGATGATGTGTCAGACGTTGTCTGCTGTGACCTGTCTGACTCGTGTCTCCTGCTGTTATTTGTCACTGTGCAAGACGACCAAACCACTTTTCCAGCGCACGGTGACCTAAGGAGTCCGATCTTGGGTTGTCTGCGGGTGATATGAGGAGTTGGTTTTCTAGCACAGCATTTAAAGAAAATGCATGGCAGCTCAGACGGAGTACCCTGCATCCTTTATGTTAGAAACATTTTGTCTGGTTGTCTTTTGAAATACATCATGATTTGTTACGTTATCATCTAGATTGTTGTTTAAAGTTTCAGCATGCTTGAAACAAACTAGTTCGTTCAAGTGTAAAGGGGTGTAAAGGCTCCCACTGCCTCCCTGATGTCTAACCCAGAACTCTTTTGTGTGTCTTTGTAGTCTCGATGTGTTGAATTGTACAAATTGGGATAACGATGCACACTTTTGAACAATCTCCCCATGAAGACATTCATATTTTGCACTTGGTTTTACACACAAAAAATGACAAAACTCCATCTACTTTCACTCCTGCACACACCTGGCCAATCATAGCATGAAGTGCGTGTAATTGTCAGAAGTTTTACAAAGTTAGAAATGTTGTAGGACACAGCCTCTCCTGTTCAGACTTTAAAAAGAAACAACTGTTCCTCAGTGCACTTTTATATTTCCCTTCCTCATATTTCTTTTTAATGTAAAGGTGTTTATAAGGTGCATGTAGCTCAGAATGTAACCAGACATGTTCACATATATAAACGTAGGTTCTCAGGAACATTTAACAGGCAGATTTCTTTCATATTTGATGTTTTTGTCAATGTGCTCCAGTTGAATGAAAAGACTGAGGAGCAGCCGAGCGACGCTGAGAGAGCAGCAGTGACTGATGTGATGTGAGATGTGCAGGAAGGTAGAACGACGGCAGTCAGAAAGTTGTCGGTTCAATTCCCCCGAAACAGAACGGGAGCGGGCAGGCGAGCAGGCAGTTTGTGATAAACAAACAGAAATGTGGGTGAGCCAAACGCTCCACTGCTTCGCCCACAGGCTCGTCTGCTCGCGCTCTCTTCCATAATTTCTCTCCGTCTCTTTCAGTTCGGCCTTTTGTCTCTTTGTCTTAATGGAAACAATGGCAGTCGTCTCATTGTTGGACAACACAGATGATATTCTGCTGTTTATACACCCTTAAAGTGTGTGATTTAGGATATTAATAACTTCATTTATATAGCACCTTTCAAAACAAAAATTTAAACAATTACAACAAACAGTCAGTTAAGATGAAGCCATAAGATGACACCAGAGACTACCCAGCAGCCAGTGTTGGTGTCTTTTAACCATGACCTCCATCTTTCTCCAACCGAGCATCCAACCTTTACCACAGCTCTGACACACTACTCTTTGTTGTCGTTTAGTTTGGAGGACTCGTTGTGGACTTACTGCTAACATCAGAAAGGCTCCAGTCTTTACGGCCAGTCCCGTCTCCTGAAGCGTTTTTCTTTTTGTGTTTTAAAGAATGTATCTGCACGATTGCAAAATGTTTGTTTTCTTACAATATCCACTTATAGCAACTAACACACGATCAGTGTTGTTATGGAAAGGTCGTAGTCTCCGTTAAATATAGCAAAAAGACAACTGAGACTTGAGACAGGACTCTTTCTGCAACCCAGTCTTCAGGGATGCAGGATGTAAAACCTGGTTTCCTGTGTCAAAGTCCTGCACTCCTCAAATTATTAAATTTAGTTTTAAATAAAATACATTTTAAGGAGACCAGGTTGCCATGATGTATTGGAACTGGTCCTTTCATGGTGCTGAATTGTATAATTTATAATAACCGGAGGAATTGTCTTAAATTCACTTTGCAATAGATGACACTTGTCTTGGATGCGGCAATTTAGCAAGATTTTTTTATTTGCATTTTTGTGCCATTTATTTATGTTTATCTCTCGATCTTACTGCTCCTTTTAATCTGTTCCTCTCCATTTCTCTCTGTCAGTTTCTCAGTTTATCTTCCTCCTTCTATATTTCTGTCTTTGCTCTCTCTCTGTCTGTCTGTGTCTGTCTGTCTCTCTCTGTCTCTCTCTCTCCCTCTGTCTGTCTCTGTCTCTCTCCCTCTGTCTCTCTGTCTCTCTGTCTCTCTCTTTCTCTCTCTCTCTCTGTCTCTCTCTCTGTCTCTCTCCCTCTGTCTCTGTCTCTCTCTGTCTGTCTCTCTCTCTCTCCGTCTCTCTCTCTCCCCGTCTCTCTCTCTCCCTGTCTCTCTCTCTCCCCGTCTCTCTGTCTCTCTCTCTCCCTCTGTCTCTCTCTCTGTCTCTCTCCCTCTGTTTCTCTCCCTCTGTCTCTCTCTGTCTGTCTGTCTCTCTCTCTGTCTCTCTCTCTCTGTCTCTCCCTCTGTCTCTCTCTCCCTCTGTCTGTCTCTCTCTCTCCCTCTGTCTGTCTCTGTCTGTCTCTCTCTCTGTCTCTCTCTCTCTCTCTCTGTCTGTCTCTCTCCCTGTCTCTCTCTCTCTCTCTCTCTGAGTGAATGGCGGAGTGAGTGAAGCGTGGAGTTGTGAGGAGTTTCGGCGTGAGTGTAGTTTCTCTTTTTTTCGCTATTTTTGTGTTTGTTTGTCTTTCTTTCCTTTGCTACAGTTTGCTGACAGGTGTACCTGTAGTTCAGGTGTGTTTTGGGCCTGGTAGCGGGGCTACCGGCTCGGTTTTGGGCAGTATGCCCGTGGTGGAGGCCGCGGCCGAGTTTGAGAAGCTGACCCGCCGTCATGCTGTCAAACTGGTGCCGGCGGTCGGCTGTTCGGTGGAGGAGGTCTCCTTAGCGGTGGGAGAGGTGGTGGGATACGGCAGCGTGAAGTCTGCCTCCCGTATGAACGGAGCGGTGGTGATCTTTCTGGACAGTCCGGAGAAAGTCACTGATGTGGTGGTGTCAGGTGTGGTCATCCAGGACAGCTTCACTCCTGTTCACCCGCTGGTTAATCCGGCCAGAAAGATCACCATCTCCAACGTGCCCCCGTTCATTAGAAACGAGGCTCTGGCTAAAGAGCTGTCCCGGTTCGGTCAGCTGGTCTCCCCGATTAAAATGCTGTCTCTGGGCTCTAAATCCCCCCTGCTGAAACATATGTCACCGCAGACAGGTGTTCATGGTGCTAAAAGAAAACAGCGATGAACTTAATCTGTCCTTTAATTTTAAAGTAGACGGTTTCAGCTACATGGTTTTCGCCACGTCGGAGACCATGAAATGTTTTGGTTGTGGTGCAGAGGGACATCTGATCCGCTCCTGCCCGGAGGGAGCGGGGAGGCGGCAGCGGGCTGCGGGACCGGCGGACGGAGCCGGCGGCTCCGTGGGGGCCCCGGCCGCCGCGGCTTCTGGCAGCGGTGACCCCTCTGCGTGCTCGGGTGGGGAGCTGTCGGTAAAAAGCAGAGATCAGCTGCAGAGAAAGGACAGCGTGCAGGCTGATGGAGAAAAACAAAAAGAAATAATTGATGAAGTGAACCAGACTGAGTGTGTGAACAGTGAAAAGCCTCATGATGATCCCTCACTGTGTGAGGAACAGTTCTTTGATGATGAAGACATGTCAGATGATGAGTTACTGAAACTGTCACAAAAGAGGAAAAACACGGAACCTGTCCAAAAAAATGTAAAAGCCTCTAAAATCATTAAAGGGAGCAAAGCTGGTAAATTCCCAGCAGAGTCAGAGAGCGAGTCCTTACTGACCCAGGAGGAGCAGAGTCTCTACTCTCCTGCAGACATTAAGAAGTTCCTGCAGGGAACAAAAGGCACCAGGCAGCTCAAAGTA
>SEMN01001748.1:0-29882 GCA_005408345.1 Macquaria australasica
TGAAGTTAACATGCTGAACTTCAAAAGAATCTTGGGTTATATAGCTTCTTGCCTATGATCCATCCATTTTGTGTGGCATGGCTTTAGACTTGGAGGTGTTGACCCTAATCCCAGCTGCTTAACGCTACCACTGCACCCTGGGACAACTTGCGGCTCTAGGTTGCGCTGAAGGTCACATCCTGATGATGCCAACCGAACTGACTTGTTGGCAAAAAAAGCATAGAGCAATCATGAGCCCACCGAATTGGACACTATCCACTGCTTGGCTGTGCCTAAAGATTCTGTACATATACAAATCATATACATGATCAGAGACAAGGCACAATCTTGGCCAAAGTCCAACTCTGCTGGGAAGGTGCTTGACTTTAAGACACATCTTTTTTATCGGATTTTACAAGGATTAGATGGCCTATGGTATGAGGTCAACTGAGTGACCTTCACCAGCAAGATGGGCAAGGCTTCTGCCTTCGTGCCCATCATCTCCATGTAGAGCTTGTCAGTCAGGTTCAAGAGTTTCTCTGTGTCCCTTTCGCCAGCTGACTATATTCCCAGGTCAAGGTCATCATTTCCCCTCTTTTGCCCACTTTCCACCAAATTAGCTCTGGTTCTTGAACCAGTTCCGTTCAGGATTCTTTGAACCTTGGTGCTATCTAGAGAACCAGCCCATGTTTCCAACAGTTTCGAGTTTTGAGTGGAACCATTGTAATCAAGGACGCGTCAATGGAGAGTGTTGCACAATGCACAACGGAAGTAAACAGTAGTAGCAAAATGGCGGATCGCATTGATTACCTGCAAGCTTTTGTTCTGTTAGTACAGATATTTGTTTTTATCCAGAAAACAAGCATGGACCAACTATTAATGATAGGAAAACGTAGAAGACTATTACCATTGTAGATCATAGACCATTGTTGCCTTCTCCATCCTCTCTTTCCAACCTGTAAAATATGACGCGCCCACTGATGTCGTCACAGTTCGCAGTTGAACTCAAGGAAAACCTGCTATTTTTTTAGTTCCAGCTGGGAACCAACTTTTCAGGTTCCAAAACAATTTATTTTTGGTCGAAATTAGGTGTGCGATCTGGAACAGAACCCGTTCCATGTTGGTGGAAAAGGGGTATGATATGTATGACTCAGTATGCAAGTAAAACCCAACTCAGATTACAAGATATTCATTGACCCAATTGGTCCATCCAAAGAGAGAGTTCTGCACACTGCAATACTATAGTAGGATGGAACTGTCTTCAACTGACTTCAAGTTGATTGGCTAACACCAACATGACGTGCAACCAGGACAGGGCCATGGTCACAGCCCAAAAAATAAAAGTTATTTCTTTGTGAAGAAGTTGTGCACAAGAGCAACATAAAGTGCTTTTTCCATGTGACCCAGCAGTCTGAACTGAACAGTGGAAACAGAATGGGTTTTCTTTTGCACTGGAATTGTTAGGCTGTACTTCCTCACCTGTTCCCTGTTGTCCGGTCTCTCTCCAGGCTCAGATAATTGCTTGGAGGCCCTCTTTTTTCTGGTTAGGAAAATTAAAAAAGAAATGAGTGAATAATTTAACCCTGACTGACTGCTAAAATGAAATAATTTGCAGTGATTTAATGAAAAGGAAATTTCAGCTCCAAGGAACCTGGGTCTTATTTTTTGCAGTTTTGGCCATTTTTCCTTGTCGGTAATAAAAACAGTGTACTCGCCAAATGAATTACTGACATCTGAGAATGTGGCAGCAAGTAGTCACACAATCACACAGGTTTTAAACAAACCTCCAGGTAACCCAAACATATTTGGAAAACAAAACTGAAGCAAACTTTAAAATCATCACCCAAACTGTACCTAAATATCCATCACAGATTACAGATAGACTTCCTGATTCAACTTTGACCTACTGTACCTACCATAGTTGTGTAAGGAATAACTAAGGAATTTTACTGACATTTAGGATGTGCTCACTTTCAGTTTAACCTCTGGCTAACCTATTAGCTTGTTTTACAATCTGTCCGATCTCATGTTTCCAGATTACTTTGGTGACTACAATGTAGTCATAATTGACAGAACTGATGGCCAAAATTCCAAGTTGTAATACACCGTAATTTGACTTTAATAAACAATGATTTAATGAAAGCGAACTGCTTACCTAATGAATATAAAGACAGAGAGGAGTATGACAGCCAGGACAACAGTAGTGGTTGTTCCAATGGCTGCTGACTTCCATGCTCCTAGATAGTGGTGATAAGATTACAACACTGACAATTAATTAGGCTTTTACAGGATGTTTAGGCCTCAAAGAGTGACGATATGTAAAAAGCAAAAAAACAACTTGTTCTTACAATGAAATATATTTCTTTTGGGACAGTAAAAGAATCATGGCTCCCCTAAGACAAATGAAAATGTATTAACTTTTGTATAAACTATAATCCTCTATCCATATATCCTTCTACTTCTGAGTCGAGGTCTTCACTGGTCAAAAATTTTGAACCTGGTCAGAAACTAACCTCTGGAAAACCTACCCAAACCTCACATATGTAAATTATTTTCTGAATCTCGCCCAAAAAAAACAAAATTTTCTCCTGTGATCATAGCTAGCGGGTCTTGCTTGAATTCACTCAGGCTTTAAACACATTGATACGTCTATTTTGCTCTGAGCTATTTGATAATAATGTGTAGTACGATCCCAATACCTGCTAAGCACTCTGTTGATGTACATGATGCATGTCCTCCATGTGAACTGCTACTACTTTTTCTAACATGACACTGAAACTACGGCCACATTAAGTTGACTAATGTTTGCTAAATGTGACATGTGCCAATGTGCCATTTACATTAGCATTTTCAAGCTAAATGGCTAAATCTCTCCTCTTTTGGTTATCAAACATTGTGTACTACATCAATTAGTAAGGAATGGGTGTGGGGCAGACAATGGCCTGTTACTCTGATGAGTCTCAGCAGGTTAAACCTCTGTTCTGTCCCATCATCACTCCTATGTTTCATTGTAGTCAAATACAATACAGTTCTCATCTACATATTTTCCCATGTCTGAACTGAAATACAACTTAAATTTTATGCTTGCCACCCAGTCTGACAAATTAAACAGAAATACAGGCTAATAATAACACCTGTAGGAAGGTAAGTTGGCTTCTTCCTTTACTGCGACACAGCAGCCAACAGTGTTTACACCCACATATGTTGTTTTCAAAATGCTCCATGTTTAGCCACCTTAGTGCAGTAGTGGTCTGAGCAGTTTCAAAAGAAAGGTTTAATGGGGGATCAGATGCTGTGTTATGATCTCTGCTGCAGTATGTGTGTAAGTGGATGGAAACTTACCTGCCACAACAGTCAGATGTAAGGTGTTGTTATGGCGTCCTCTCCTGTTCTGGGCTTCACAGTAATAATTCCCACTGTGTTCAGGTCTGATGTCAGTGATGGTGAAGATCTGTCCTGATGCTTTTGGTGAGTCTTCATTCTCCTTGTACCAGGTATAATTAGCTGCTGGGTTAGCATCACTGCTACAGGTCAGGTTCACTGAACTGCCCTCCACTATCTCAGCAGAGGGACTCACTGACACAGAGGGAAGCTTTGGACCATCTGGAGGAGATGATTATACATAAGTAAACTATAAAATCAGCCACACATTGCCAATAGTGAATACAACATCTCCATAAACAGCTACTGGAGCTTCTCAGTGAACTACAGCAGCAGACTGTGAATATGAAGCAGACGGAGCGTAAGAAGCATTTGTAACCAGAAAGACACTTTTCAAGTGATTAAAACCTAAAACTTAAGATTCATAAGATGTATGTTTTATCAATACTGTATTTTTCTCACATTTCACATTAACAGAGATGTATTCAGATGTCCTCCTCCCCAGCTCGTTCTCAGCTGTACAGTAATACTCTCCAGAGTCAGAGGACTGGATGGACCTGAAGACAAGCTGTGGTTCTTTACTGAGCAGTTTTTGGTTCTCCTTGTACCAGGTATAATTAGCTGCTGGGTTAGCATCACTGCTACAGGTCAGAGTCACTGAACTGCCCTCCACTATCTCAGCAGAGGGACTCACTGACACAGAGGGAAGCTTTGGAGCATCTGGAGAAGAAAACATTTATATGTTTAAAAGGTGGAGAAGAAAAGTGAGAGTAGTGGAGGTTGATTCCTTCTTGGGAAGCACATATTGTTATGTTGGATAGATTGTTAGTTACACAAACTCACACACTGAGGGAGAGCCGCAATCCTCATGTCCTTTCAAAGCACAAGAGATGATGTCTCCAGGATAAAACCGGCCTTTATAAGAAGAACTGTTCTCCTTCATGATTTTCTCTCCATTCTTGAACCAGACGTAACCAGCTGGAGTGCAGCTGCTGTGACACTTCAGCTCTGCATAGGTATAAAACTGGTCAACTGTTACTCTGGTCACCTGCACCTGGAGATCTGGATAAGTGAGGAAGAACCCACAATGTGACTGGTTAGTAGTAAAAACACACACATGCAATAATCTTTACAGCTGTAGACGTCAGTAACTAAAATTATTAATACCCCAATACAAAAGCTGCGAGAATCATAAAAACACAAATGAATTTTTCATGATTATTGTGTATTAACAAGATTAAGATTTTGAACTGCATGGCTCAGTTAAAAGCCATTCATAAGAACTTTTGGGTTGCAAATCTCTTTAGCTATTTATCTTCATCATGTAATTAAAACAAGTTTTAATTAAACAGCATCTGTTATTTTGACTGTGTGTACCTGTGATCCTAGTATTTAATAAAGAACAAACATATGTGTTCTTTCTTTAAAGATCCAGATCTGCAGGTACTAGTGAGGAGATCATCTTCATATTCCTCCTGGGCAGAGCTGAAGTGTAACAGCAGTAGTCGTCTACCTGATCATTTCTCCTACATCTGGTACAAGAATGGACAGAAAATTCAGGAAGAAACAGCTTCTTATTCAGACTACTTTGACCCTGCAGACAGTTATTCCTGTGCTGTAAATGAGGATTTCCCCTCTCCTTCAGTGTGATTTTTAAATTTTTTAAATTGCTGAGAGACAAATCACATCGCTGATGCCCCATGAGAATTTTAGACACGTTGCATTTTTACCTATCATCACTGCAGGATTGAAAAAGGAACTTAATATGGTGTATATATGTATGATAACGTTAAAAGAGCAAAGACCGGGTTGTCCCGGTAGCTCACCTGGTCGAGCGCTAAGGCTTGTGCTAAGGCTGAGTACTCGCTGCAGCGGCCTGGGTTTGATTCCAGCCTGGCCCCTTTGCTGCATGTCATCCTCTCTCCCACCTTTTCTGTCTCTCTTCAGCTGTCACTATCTAATAAAGGCAAAAAATGCCTGAAAATAAATATCTTTAAAAAAAGAGGAATGACTTGTCAGATGTTTGTCAAGTTCTCAGACTGGCAAATGATTAGAGTTACATGGTCTGCACAGTCAAGCTCAATTGTGGAAATTATATCAATTTATGCCACAGGTGGGAAAAATTGTACATGTATTGTTTAATCCACTCATGTTTAGCTTAAATGTTTTCTATAGGTTCTTAGTAGATGAGGTTCTAAAGAGTTTGCTCTTTTATAATACAAGAAGCACCCTTCTGTTTGATATTTTAAATACATGTATATGCCTTAAATGGATGCCCTTTTGGCAACATAAACTCACACAAATATGCAATAAAATATTTATTTTTTAGGTGTCCATGGTCAAAACCTGCAACAGAGTGATGTACGCTGACAGAGGCATCTGTGCCTTGAAAGGCTCATCAGTGAACATTTCTTACACATACAGCAGTTATAAAGATCAAGTTGAATCAAAATTCTGCCAGAGTTGTAACATGTAAACTACTGGTCCATTCAAAGCTTGGTGTTTTGAATTTGAAGTGATACTGGGCTGAATCGCTCTCTCTCAGGTCTCTGATTCTCAGAGTGGAGCGTCCTCTCTCTGTTTCAAGGACCTGAACACGACCTGCATACTGAGAGTCTTTACTAAGGTCCTCAGGCTGTGAGTGATACCGCCACTGACAACTACGTTCAGGACTGAACCAGAATTTAGATGTGATATCTCCATGACTGCTGTAAGTACAAGAAATGTCCACTGATGAGCCTTTGAAGGCACAGATGCTTCTGTCAGTGTAAGTCTCTTGTTGCAGGTTTGACCATCAACACCTGAAAGATAAAAAATGTTTTAAACAGAACATCTATACAGCAGCAACACAGAGCACTGTTTTGTTGTTGAGTTACTGACAGCAGTAGTAATCCTGTAGAGCTCAATGCCAAAAAAGATGGTGTTAACATAGAAAGGGGAAGTGGTTTTTAAAGTATTTAAAATACATGCAGTCATTGGACTGTGCAATAGGTTAAATGTGCCACCAGATGGTGCTATGTCAGTGGAAGACTAAGTAAACTCACACACTGAAGGAGAGGGGAAGTCCTCATGTCCCTTAACAGCACAGGAATAGCTGTCTGCATTATAAAGGTAGTCTGAATAAGAAGATGATGTTTCTTTCTGAATTTTCTGTCCATTCTTGTACCAGATGTAGGAAGTTTGATCAGGTAGATCACAACTGCTGTGACATGTCAGCTTTACCCTCGTAAAACCCTGGTGGACTTTTGAGTTGATCACCTGCACCTGTAGATCTGGATCTGTGGAGGAGGAACAGAAATGTAATTTCTATTCATACACACGTGTAAATACCCAAACACATTCACAGTATCTGTGCATGGATGTTCATTTTTACCCCTTGGGAACAATATATGGTGTAGAGAATCTAATCTCAAAGATACTTTTACAACGATTCAGAGCTTTCAATCGCATCTAGTGGTCTTTATTCAGCAAACAGAGCTGGCTTAGGTGCCATGACATGACCTAAATGTGAACTTTTCTGCCACAAGAAGATGGTAAGCTGCCATTCCTAGACACCTGTGTTTATGTGAAGGCTGACAGGAGCACCACACACAGTCTGAACACCAGACCAAAACCTGTCTGGAGAAAGATCAGGGGCGCCATTCACATCCTAAAAAGTCATGTTTGAGCTGAGACAGGGGTTACAATCTTCCCCCAATATATGATCACTTGCCATCACGTGACCTTTGAGCTTAGATTTACCGTTACCGTTTTCTTGATCTTGAAAATTTGGAACAAAAGAAATATTGTAATAAAAATGTTCCTCTGTGGTCAGAAGAGTAAGCAGGAGACAGAAAGCAGGCAGTTAAAATACACCAGACTTCCTTCCTCTTCACATTATTAATATGCACTGTGAACCAGATGGCAGTATGCGGTCAAGAAGATTGTTGTTTTGCATAATGAGACCAGTTTTATGGCCTGCTGGTACCAAACCTGTATCATCCACACCAGCTCTCTAACACTATTTAAAGAGAACACTATTTTTCATGTCTCCTCTTTTGTAAATGCAGGCACAATTCAGTATCTAAAAGAATGTTCTGTTAATTCTCTCAGCAGTGCACAACTTAACCATGTTCCTGAACAGACAACAGAACGTTTGAAACATCTCTTTACACCTCAGTGAAGGCTGACAGGAGCATTACACACAGTCCAAACTCCAGACCAAAACCACTCCGGAAAAAGACCAAATCCTAAACCAACGGTCATGCTTGAACTGAGACGGGGGCTAAATCTTCCCCTAATATATGATCGCTTGCCATCTTATGACCAAAAGTTCACATTTAAGCCAAGATTCATTAGTAAGTGGACCTTTGAGCTTAGATTTTCTTCATCAAACATTCACAGTACTGTTTCCCTGATACTGAAAATTTGGAACAAAAGAAATATTCAAATAAAAATGTTACCTTTGACAGACAAAGTGACTCCAGGTGGACCAGTAAAACTCCCCCCTTTTTGGTTTGTTATGAACCTGAACCTGTACACAGCTGAGTCGCTCTCTCTCAGGTCTGTGATTGTCAGAGTGCAGTCGTTCTTATCACGGTGATACTGCACACGACCTGAATACTCCGAGTCTGTTCTCAGATCCACAGGTTCACGATCACTTACTCCAGTAAACCAGATTGTTTTTTCAACTGTGGTTATAGTCTGTATTCTGGTTGGGTATGTGTAGGTGCAGTTTATGTCCACAGCTGATCCTTTTAAGGCACAGATCCGAGAAGAGGTGTAAGTCACTCCCCAGTCATTCTGGCCCTGCACCACTGTAACACAGAGCACAAACCCACAAACCACAAACACAATCATAACATCAAACAACAGATTGTTATTTTGTGGAGGTGCATCTGTATGTAAACCTGCTAGAGAACTGAACTAATTCCAAATTTCCAAAACTACTAAGTAAGTAGATTGTAGCACTAACATGTACCCAATAGTTGAATGTAACCAAGTAATTTACTCAAGTACTATATCTTACTGCTATATACGTATACATTTGAGTCATTTCTTTTCATGCCACCATCTACTTCTAATAGTTACTTTACAAAGTTTTGAAAAACAAAATATATGAAGAGCTTATGAAATATGATGCAGTTATAGATTAAACTGCCCAACAGTATATACAGGTACAGCTGAAACGATTAGTCGATTGACAGAAAATGTATTGCCAACTATTTTGATAATCGCTTAAGTCATTATTCATGCAAAAAACATTTCATGGTTCCATCTTCACAAGCATGAGGATTTGCGGCTTTTACTTTTAATTATTTTAATAAGTTTGAATTTTGTACTAGTGGTTGGACAAAACAAGCATTGTGAACATGTCACTTTGGACAGATCTGAGGACTTAAGTTATCACCTCAGTAAAAACACTAGTGCTAAATATGTACCGGTACAGGAAACACAGACTCTGGCAAAGTAAATGTCAATGTGGATATACATTACCTGGCAAAGAGAGAAGGAAGACAACAAATCCACTCGGTGCTGCTGTTAAACTCATGGCTGCTCCTCTAATCTCTGTGTGGCTTCAGTGACAATAAAACACATAAACTAACACATGTACACAAGATATAGTTTCATCAGTTCAAACACTTATACTTACAATATAGAAGGAAGTGGTCTTGAGCGTTTCTGTGGTCAGGAGTGTTAGCAGTACACAGAAAGAATGCAATTAAAATGCATCAGAGTTTTGTCAATCTTCTCAGCAGTGCACAACTTAACTACGTTCCTGAAGAGACAACAGAAAGTTTGAAATATCACTTTACACTTAAGTGCATGATGAGACACTGAAACTGCCTTACCACCACCATGACTTGATGAACCATGAAATGATGTATGCCATTAATAATGTGTGAGCATTGCAACCTAATTTTTATTTAAGCAAAATAGAACAATACAGAACAGAACAGGGAAAAATACAAACAAGTGCAATACAGAACAAAAGACATGTGCTGTAATAATAGGTATAAAAAAGGAAGCAAGATAGACAATTGTAATGAGCTGTGATAATAATGTAGTAGAAATAACTGGGAACCAAGTGTGATAATGGAACTGGTAAAAAAAAACAAAAAAAAAAACAAAGAGGGCAGAAAAAGAATGGTGAAAATAGACTGTAAATACAGAAAAGAGAAATGTACTTGATGGGATCTTGGAAATGGTTTGACTTGACTAACATCTTATGGCAGCAATATGAAATTACAACTAGATCACCTAATTCATGTTCCTCTCCAAAATTATGTTCTCTTTCCTCCTGCTTTCTCTTCCCCCCCTACTCGAAAAAGTGCCCTGAGATAACTTTGTTATGATATGGCGCTATATAAATAAAACTGAATTGAATTCAATACCCCAATGTGCTTTTAAATAACAAGTTTTATATTGGGATTAAATAAAAGAATATTATTTACAAGCTTGCCACCTGTTAGCTATCTGATACAGTACTGCAGAGATACACTATGTCTGAAGCCGCAAGTTATAAAAATGTTTGGTACGCCTACATTAATTAAGGTTAAGGTACCCTGTGGCGTTTTTGACCACTTGGAGCAATGTTTTGGGTCCTAGTTTTATTTATATCGTATATGTGCATAATAGGGCTGTAACGGTTCGTGCTTTCGTGCTGAGCCATCACGGTACAAGGGTCACGGTACGGTGCACGCAGGTACATACAGTATGTAGATTGAACTATTAGCCGTAAGCCATTAGCAACATGCGAGGAGGTTAGCAACAAGCTGATTGGCGTGCGAGTCAGTCACACTATACTATGGTGAGTGTAAATGAAACGCTGGACCTGGAAGACCCGTCTGCGTCCTTTAAATCAGTTGTTTGGGAACAGTTTGGGTTCCCGGTCAGCTACAACAGCAACGGAGAGAGAGTTGTGTATAAGACAAGGTTGGCGTTGCTCCACTGTTATAGGATATGTAAGAGACCCTAGCATAAGAGATGCATTTCAGTTTTATAGCCTATTGGGGAAGTGGTATCCTTATGCATTTGAAGTTCGGGCATACACGGATTACATTACTTGCTCACCGCCCCGACCGTTTTTTTTTTGATAGAAATAAAACCCATTTAGATCATTTTCACATATCAGCGCCCACATTTATCAGATTTAAAAAAAATATCTGTAAAATTCTAAGCGTTATCAATACTTAGTTGAACGCTACAATTATAAACTGAATGTGTCTGCTCCGTACAGCAGCAGAGTAGCAGGAGTCAGATTTCACTTATCACGTGATGAGAGTAAGGAGAGTTGACCGACAAGACGATGGCGGTGGATTTAACGTTAAAGATCAAAGTAAGTGCTCTACAGATATTGAGCATCATCGACAATTATCTTTTGTTATAAAAGGTCCTGTGTAATCGGTAACATCTGTGTTGTCATGAGTTTATTAACCGGTGTTGTAACCGGTTTTCTCACAGTGGCATCCCTAGCGTGTTGGCATGCTAACATTTGCTAATTAGCACTAAACAGAAAGTACAGCTGAGGCTCCTGGGAATGTCATTAGTTTTGCAGATATTTGTTCATGAACCAAAGTATTGCACAAATTTAAATTTTGACCTGATGGTGGCGCTATAACAAAAAAGTTAAGGGATCACCAAAGTCATTATAATTTATACTGTGGGGTTATGAATGTTAGCACCAAATTTCATGGCAATTCATCCAATAGTAGATGAGACATTTCAAATAGACAGATGAAAAGTCCGGGAATACCCAAAGTCATTAGGATTTAGCCTTGGGGCACCATGGATATTCATACCAAATTTTATGACAACCCATCCAATAGACAAAAATGTCATCCTGCTTCTGGCGCAGGAGTTAATGTTAGGCGATCACCAAAGTCAGTAGGATGCTTTTTCTGGGGACAATGAATGGCTGAACAAAAGTTTATGGCAATCCATCGAGTAGTTGTTGAGCTATTTCAGTTCAGACCAAAGTGGTGGACCAACTGACTGACTTGACAGTCCAACCTGACTAACTTTGCCATCCCTAGACCCATGATTCTAGCGTGGCTAAAAATGAAAACTAGATGAAGACTAGAGATTCCTATTGTGTTCAGCAATGTTGTTGACTGTACTGTACAATGCAGCTGGATCCTCCCCAGTTTCCTGGCCTCTGGTTCTGAGAGGGAAAAAAAAAAAATCTGGGGATCATGGAGATACTATTAACGAATACAAATCTCTAACGGTGATAACATGTAAACAAAACAAGCAAATGCAACAGCAATGAAAGTATTAAAATGAAAAACTTCCTCAGTTTCACTAAATGCATGCAATTTGGAGGTTTTAATGAGGATAATGTTCCTGTGAGAAGAGCTGCTCACCTCGGGGCAGTACTTGCACTGTTAAATTTGACAGCAGCATACTCAACAGCTTCTTCTTCCTCCTTGTGTCTCCTTTTGATGTTGGAGTAGACAGGATCTGTCTGGTTCTTGGAGAAGCATACACTGGCATAGTGAAGATCATCCTGCTCCTCTGACTGATTGGGTAGAAACTGAAAAGACAAAATTACTTTTACATTTTACACATGTAGCAATGTTGAACTTTGGTAGAACCTTGGGTAGTACGTCTTCTTGATCTATTCATCCATCTATTGTCCTTAACTTATCCTTGTCCCAGATGTGGTAACAGCAGGCTAAGCAAGATAGCCCAGAAGCCCTTCTCCACAGCCATAACCTCCAGCTCTTTCTGGTAGATCTTTTCCAAGCCAAATATAGTATGCAATCCCACCGACCAAGAAAGAATCTCCATTGCTCATCCTGAATCTGAGGTTTGACAATTGTCTGCAACCTCCTTTCCAGCACCCTGCAGGTGTATGTTTCCTGGGGAGACTGAATAATGTGTCGCCACGATAATTAGAGGACAATCTCTGGTCCCTTTTTATTGAAGATGGGAACCAGTCCATAGGCACTGTCCTCTGTATGACATTGAAAGGGCTGGACAGGAATGGCACCCCAGCAATATTCTTTAGCATCCGTGTTCTCTTTCACCTTTGACACCTGACCTTTGCAGGGGTTTTTGATTCCCTCAGTGACCTTCAACAGAGAGATGGGAAAGCCCCCCCCCCCTGAGTCCTCTACCCTCTTCCTCCTCCAGAGAGAGGGTGTCAGTCAGGTTCAGGAATTCCACAATGTGTTCTTTTCACCAACTAATTTTATCTCCATAAGATCCCCTTAAGGTCTTAAGTTTTGCTGCACAACCTCAGAAAGGTTATGGCAAACCATAATATGATGAACCAAACCAAAAGTCCTTCCCACATGTTCGGTGTTTGCATCTGACAACAAAAGCTACAGTCCTTCTGGCATGCTAATCTGCTGATTCAGAGGTCCCCTGGGGCGACTAAACCCAAAAAAAAAAGGTTTCAATTCAAGAAAGCTGGCTATTCCAAGCTGGTAGCCACAGACAAGGCACACCAGTGCTCAGCAAGAAAATTGTGATCCTCCCAAACCCACTCCGCTGTTCACCATGTGTAAAAAGACTGTATACTCTATATGTGATGTAAAAGGGTGACTAGACCATAGAGCCTCTAACTGGTGTGCACATTAAAACAAAAGGATCCAAAAGCTATTTAACCATTTATTGAGTGAGGGAGTGGACAGATGAATAGATGGACAAATGATTTTGCTGTACAATAAACAAACATAGATCAATATATTGCCGTGCATACCATGACTAAGACAAAAGTACACAAGTTAGCTTACATTATCAATGCATCCACTAAGGTTAAGAAGGAATCTTTCAAGCCTTCATCGGGTAACACAATATACAACCACTTTCTCCTCTAAATTTAAACAGTTTGCCTTACTTACAGGTTATCTCACAGGTAAATATATGAACTGGCTCTAACACAGTACGTGATCTGCTTCCATACAATTCTGCCTTACTCAGAGGTAGGTATATCAAACAGCTCCAAAACAACACATCATGATGTGTTAGGAAGTCAGATACAAACATTAAACTAGGATGCATAGCATGCAGACTTAACTTGAAGGATATAAACAATAAATCATCTAAAACAAATTGGCAGAATCATTTCAAACACACTTACTGGTGTGGCAGGTCTCAGACAAAGGATTTGAATAGGACACACCCAGCCCTTAGATAACCTCCCCTTCCTTAAACTCCTCCCCTGTGCACTGACAGGTGAATCTCTCCACCCATTTCTGGTCTCACAGAAGTGACATTCAAGCTTGAGATTCTTGAACACCATGGACAACTCCAGAAAAGGAGAGAGTCAAGCCATGAATCACAAGTTTGGTGTTTTGAGTACAGCCTAACTATATCTAACTGATATCTCTTAACCTCCCGCATTACTTCTCGCCCCTTCATCACCAGAGGTATGTCATGGCCAGGAAGCCATTGTGTGACTACCAACATGACAAGGAACCACGAGAGTAAAGGCCAAAGCAACAGCACCTGCAGTAAGGATTAAACAGATATTCCTGTTTCACCAATATGCAAGTGCATGACAGAGAAAATGTAAGAAGGTAAAGAAATATATGGTATTAAGCAAATATCCAGTTGAAATATAAGGTTCTGGATGTACAAGTAATTTAATTACATGGAAGAGAAGAGGAGGATCAAAGAGAGTGTTAAAAGAAGTGAAGACTATAGTATTAATTTATTTGAAGAAGGGTGGCATAAGAGCTACATGGGGTGCTTCTCAGTCAGGTGAGTTTTCAAGTTACACTTTATAATAGTGAGTGACTAAGGAACTGAGGAACCAGAGCAGGGTTTCACAGGAATTTACACAGAATTGTTTAACTGTCCTTGCTCACCTGTTCCCTGTTGTCTGGTCTATCTCCAGGCTCAGATGATTGCTTGGAGGCCCTCTTTTTTCTGGTTGGGAGAATTCATTTAAAACAAAGGAATTAAGCATTAGTTGCCAAACTGACTGCTAACAAGACTGAGTTTCAAGTATTTAATGTACAATGTTTTAGTAAAACAGATCTACTCACCTTATCAGTAGGAAGACAGAGAGCCATATGATAGCCAGAAAAACAGCAGGGGTTGTTCCAATGACTGCTGCTTTCCATGCTCTTGGGAAAACTGTAATAAAATAAAACACTTAATTTGAGTGTGGGCAGAAGTTTAGGCCCAATGGCCCCATGGAGTGACATAGTCCTCCTGTGCAATCCCCAAGCTCTCCCTGGCTAGCTGGGAGATTTTACTCCTTTAGTGTGTCCAGGTTCTGTCCCGCGACCTTCTCTCAGTCACATGGGCCAGGCTACAACTGCTTCTAGACACCCTGACATCATCTCAACTTTCTCCTCTAAATGAAAATGTGCATTGGCTAAATATTGAGGTTGTCCATTGTTGAGCTCATAGAGTGAGGCAGACATTGTGAAGCAATCTTACCTTGACAGCTTGAATCTATGACTTTAGCTTTCTCTATTTTTGTGGCGGTGCTACAACCAGTGCAAACAGAACATTTCCAAACAGATGGGCGTTTCATTCAGATGAGGCAGTGCAAAGCTCAGTAAGTCTGATCTCTATTCTTCCCTTTTGCACAAAACGCCACTGCTCCCATATGAACCTAAATGTGCGCTAGTCGTTGTGCCTGTGCGAAATTGATTGCATTTCTGCTGAGAATGCCCCTAACTTAGTAAACATGCAGGTCTTTTAAAGGAAATGTGTAGTTTATTACAACTTGGCTCTTGATTTTGTAGTTCTGCCCTTTATTTTTATGGCTTATGATAACATTGTACTCATCAAGTTAATTGCAGAGAACTGGGAGCACAGGGACATCACTACTACAAAGTCTTGACAGGTCAGACAATCAAACAGGTTGTACACAAACAAACAGTTCTATCTGTTCTATCTAAACCAATTTATTTTGAGGTAAAACTAAAAGTGAATACACCCCAAGTGTCTGTAATAATCCCTAATTGTGCAGGAAAACTGTGTGAGTGCTCAATTACAGCAAGTACAGTATGTCAAAGTGAAACCAGGAAGTCAGTCTCTAAACCATGACGCATGTTTAAAAAGGACAGTATGACTAATTATTGTACTGTTGGCTTCCATTTTCTCTTCCAAATGAGTTTGGATAAGCTGGGGGTTTCTTTAAATTCTGACTGCTCGTATTTCCTGCACCATCTGACTTCTTCTTAGTGAGGTCACCATGTTCTGAGATTTCAGAAATTAGAGACTGCAATCTTTTTGTTTTTTACCACAGTCTCAGTCATTGCCAACACTTTTGGTATAGACTACCATGTGAATGTATGAATGGACATATGGAATCACCAGCTGCTACATCTCTCATGAAACTGAAGAGTTTCACATGGAGGATTTATGTGTACGTGAATTGAAAAACTCACCTGCCACAACAGTCAGGTGTAAGGTGTTGTTATGGCGTCCTCTCCTGTTCTGGGCTTCACAGTAATAATTCCCACTGTCTTCAGGTCTGATGTCAGTGATGGTGAAGATCTGTCCTGATGCTTTTGGTGAGTCTTCATTCTCCTTGTACCAGGTATAATTAGCTGCTGGGTTAGCATCACTGCTACAGGTCAGAGTCACTGAACTGCCCTCCACTATCTCAGCAGAGGGACTCACTGACACAGAGGGAAGCTTTGGAGCATCTGGAGGAGATTAAGTACAGAGAGACAATTCATCCTAAATTGTCTCTTGCTAAATATGCTTTATATGTTTCTGTTATGTAATAGAAATATACTTCTATCAACATTATAGGCATGAATCTGAGTTTGGCAGATGATGCGTTTACAAGCAGAGGTACAGTGGCCCTGAAGTGCATAGCAGAGCAATTTTATATAAAACAACTAAACACAAAAACATTTTTGGCATATTCCATTAATATTAGCAGGCATGATTCGGAAGGACTTTTGTATCTTGAAAAATTAAATGTGACTTACAGTGGACATCTATAAATCGAGATGGAGAGTTGATCCCTCCATATTGGTTCTCAGATTTGCAGTAGTAGATCCCTCTGTCCTCAGAGTTGATGGAGGTGAAATAATAACTTCCTTCTGGTCCTTGAAGCAGTGTTCGGTTTCCCTTGTACCAGGTATAATTAGCTGCTGGGTTAGCATCACTGCTGCAGCTCAGAGTCACTGAACTGCCCTCCACTATCTCAGCAGAGGGACTCACTGACACAGAGGGAAGCTTTGGAGCATCTGTGTATATGAATATAGATTATCATAAGTTGATAGTGCATTACTATAGTGGCTCATATTGTTTTTACATACTTTGTTACTTATATGGCAGGATGTGGAAAGTTGAAGGTGGTCTAAATCTACTTGATCACTTCCACAAAGTTGGGGGACTGACAAGATTTAGATTTAAAGAATGATGAGATATCCTGACCTTAAAGGTTCTATATACAATATTCGCTGCCACAAGATGTCGCACTCGCACCAGCATTTCAGACCAAAACAAATCGGCACGTTGGCCACACCTCCCCCTAACCAGAAACAGCTGTTATATCGCTCACCTTAAAGCCAATAATTAAAGCAAACTATTTTTACCTCACAGGTCTGAAAACACACTTGAAACTCGACAGAAACAAAATAAAACTCACCAAAACCGCCTACAAATAGTCTATAAATAAATAGTAATAGTAAATATTCAACTATAGCGAAAAATTTGCATGTATCTCGGGGCTTTGCAGAGGGTTGTGTGGGGAGGACCGGGCAGAGCGGAGGGACAGAGCCACTGCTCGCCGACAGACAGCTGCTGAGTGCTGGGGAGCTCTGGAGGAGAGAGCCGGGGGAAGAACCGGAGCTTCTGGAGGAACAAACACCCGGAGTCACACCGGATTCTGCTCTGATCTGGAGCTGTTTACCGGCGGGAGGAGAGCTCAGAGTTTATTTTTAAACTTTTGGGATTAAAAAGTGGATTTATTTTCACTCTCGCTTCTCAACCTGTCTGAAGCAGAGAGGAGAGGGGGAAACGAAGAAAGACTGGAGGGAAATAACAGAAAGAAGTCTCTGGTGGTGAGTGAGCCAGCTCAGAATGAATGAAGGCCTTCAGCTGAACGCTTTGAACTGCAGTCTGCCATCTCACTTTTACAATGCTGCGTGGGCGTCACTCTCTCAGTCACTTTATAAACGCACATGCACGAACATGAACATACACTAACATGCACACGCGGCCGTCCCGGATTTCTAAACAAAGACCAGAGCAGCTCAGAGAACAACACACACAGAGGGAGTGACGTCATTCTCTGATCAGGACGCCATCACTCCACTATATCTTTACGTAGCAAATAGTTGTTTGGTGTCATATTAATGTTCAGTGTTTCATATATTGCACCTTTAACTATGGGTCAAACTTAAACAAAAAAAACACTGAATCCTACATTTCCCATAATGCAGTTATGATGACATCATTAAGGTTATTTTTACAGAATTTGGAGCCAAGACATTATACAACTGTTACAGGCTGAGTAGTACTCCTCATGACGAGTAAATGCTTCATAAAATAGGTGGAATACAACTTTAATAAAGAGCAAAGAATGTGACATATTTAATCTGTTTATAACCTGTATTTCACTCACATTTCACATTAATGTTGATGTGTTCAGATGTCCTCCACCCCAGCTCGTCCACAGCTGTACAGTAATACTCTCCAGAGTCAGAGGACTGGATGGACCTGAAGACAAGCTGTGGTTCTTCACTGAGAGGATGAAGGTCTGGATTTCCATTTTTTTTGTACCAGGTATATTTAGCTGCTGGGTTAGCATCACTGCTACAGGTCAGAGTCACTGAATTTAACTCCATTAAATCAGCAGAGGGACTCACTGACACAGAGGGAAGCTTTGGAGCATCTGCAGGAGACAAACATGCATTAACTTTAAAATGAGAATAACATAGAAACATATTCTGTGTTATTTGTTAACGGTTCATATCCTAAAGAGAATCATTCATCCAGGGAGGAATGAAAGAAATGATCAGAGGAACAGAACACATTTTTAATTTTATTTTAATGTTTGATTATTGCTGCTGTCCAGAGTGCTGATCCTGGAGCTGTCCCAGGTCCTGAAAATGTGTAAGAGGTAAAACTGAATTTGACTATTTGGGTGAAACTTTCCACCAGATTACATTATTTTAGTGGAACAATTAAAAGTAAACTCACACACTGAAGGAGAGGGGAAACGCTCATATCCTTTTATAGCACAAGAATAGTTGTCTGCAGGATTTACTGGGTGTGGATGAAAATAAACTTTTTCTTCCTTCATTGTCCGTCCATTCTTGTACCAGACGTAGGAAGGATGATCAGGCAGACACTTGCTGTGACATGTCAGCTCAGTCCAGTTAGAGTACTGGTTGACTGTTGATGTCCTCACATGAACCTGGAGCTGTGGATCTGTGATTAACCAACAGAAACTTTATTTTAGAATCGAATGTCAACATACGCACAAACACACTGATAGTAACGTTTCCCAAACATTTCAAACTAACTGTCTTCCAGCAAAGATGTTACCTGTGACAGACAGAGTGACTCCAGGTGAACCAAAATATTTCCCATCTGGTTGGTTTGTTATGAACCTGAACTTGTACTCAGCTGAGTCGCTCTCTCTCAGGTCTGTGATTCTCAGAGTGCAGCTCTTGTTACCACAGATATACTGAACACGACCTGAATACTCTGAATCTGTTCTCAGATCCACATAAACATTATTACTCTCTTTTGTAAACCAGAATTCATTCTTAACTCTAGTAACAGGGTTTGTTGTGGTTGGGTATGTGTAGGTGCAGTTTATTTCCACAGTTGATCCTTTTAAGGCACAGATCTGAGTAGAGGTGTAAGTCACTCCCCAGACATTCTGACCCTGTACCACTGTAACACAGAGCACATCAGAAACAACAGTCAGATTCATAACAACGTCAGAGAACAGACTTATTTTTACTTTTTGTAGAACTGAACTACATGTTCACTTGTGTCAAACCATTTGCCACCGAGAACCAACAGTCTGCAGGTTTTCATTTCATTTGAAAGACTCAGGTGACCTAGGTGGAATGAAACCCTGTAGACTGTTGGCTCTCCATGGCAAAAGATTTTACAACTGACGCAGACTCTCCAGAAATCCTGTAAGGTAAGGCAAAGAGGATCATAGTACCCAAAAGGTATCCTGGATAAGTTTCACCTCAGAATCAGATTTACTGCAATCACTTTGACAAAAACATTCTCATCTCTGTAACTACAACTGAACAAGAATACAGTATTTAATCAGATGTTTCAGGTTTTATTGATATCACAGGAATATTTATCACTGTTGGGTGCTTCAGCTTTGGTCCATTCATTTAAGACATTAAATAATTGCACAAATACATTGACAAATTTAAATAATTAAACTATCTCCCCAATCCAGCGTCCCTGCACATGAGGCCCCGTAGGCTGCAGCCTAGGTCAGCCTGTGTGTTAATCCACACCAGCCTCCAGGGACAGAGCAGGAGGTCCACCACCTCAGGGAGAAGCAGACTGAGGTGGAGATGGTGCTGATACTAATTTAGAACTTTTCTAAAGGAAAATGGTCCTGAAATAATAATTAAATGTCACCTTTTCTAGGCTTTATTTTGACCTCTAGACTATGGAAGTCAAATTCTGCCTGGAAGAGAAAAATTATAAAAATAAATATAAATGTATTTATTTATTTATTTATTTATATATTTGTGTATTTAAAATAAATACTCATGGTAACCAAAATTATAACAGTAAGTAAAATTCTTGACTTATGTCAAGATTATGATATAGTAAGCAAAAAGTTTTACTTCATTAGTAAAAAAGTACAATCTCATTATTTATCATAATTGTGACTTAGTAAATCATCTTTTTAAGTTACCTGGTAACCAAACTTTTCATGGATTTGTTTCCCCTTTTCTAGGCAGAAATGGGCTTCCATAGATAAGGATTATTTATTTTTCTCTTAAAAATGGACACATGGCGACCTCATGATAGCAGGTCAGCATATTTACCAACATTGTGAATATTCAAGAGAAAGAAGTGCGTTGACACTGACTCAAGGATTCTCGGTTTGGCATTAAAACAGGTTGTTTTCCCTTCAACTCTGAGTAAAGAAGTGATGTAAAGTGATTTTACGTGTTCACTATTGTCATAATATTGTAGATTTGCAAGCTTTTCTACTTAATAAAATCACAGTCATTGTCATCCCCCACCTCCTCCTCCACAAAATGTCACTCTATTGCCCTAAAAGTGCCTGCAGGCCAACAAAGCTGTTTTGTGTATCTATGAGGAAGAATTGTTCAAGAGAATATCCCAATGCATCCTCGAGTTTATGTTTCTCCCCTGCTAGCCTAACTGTACACAACAATTCAATTTACAGTCTCCAGGTAAAAGGATACAGAGAGATTTTATGTGAAAAATATGAGATAATCTACCAACCACTGTGTGCTAACAATCCAGATACAGGAGTTTATACACCCAGGTAAAAGTACTGAGCGCATTTAAGATGTCAGGAGCTTTAAGGATAGGCAATGTATCACACTGCATCACTTTACAGGTCAAATCTAGGCACATGGTAATCTGAGAGTGAATGAATTAAATGTTTCTTCTTAAACTCACTTTAGGTTGCTCTGACTGAGTGTAAATACCATACAATATAAATGTAGAGATACAGTACCTGGTACAGTGAGGAGGAGGACGACAAATCCGCTCGCTGCTGCTGTAAATCTCATAGCTCTCTGTGGGACTTAATGTACATAAGAAGTGAATCAGTCATATCAAAAACACTTGTCTTGATGAGACAACTTGTCTATGTGGTCTGAAAGTAGAAGACAGAAGTCAAGCTGTCAAAAATACACCCAACATCCTTCCTCTTTACATTATTTACATGCATGATGAGCCAAACGCCAGAAGACTTCACTTAAAACAAAGAAGTTACTTGTTTTATTGTTTTTGCAAACTATGAAGTTCTTAATATAATTTATTTAAGACTAAGAGAGTGAGAAACTAGTTTTGTGGCACATCAGAACACCCCACTAACACAAGAAAGACCATTTAAAGAGAGACCTATTTTTAAGTGTGGGCACAGTTCAGGCTCAGTGGTGCTCAACTAAACAGGAGTGACAGAAGTGACACACTTGTTACAGTTTGATACATGCTTGGATGCACAGCATGCACACCGTGGGTTCAAAGAGATGTGCTGCATCAGTATGGGTGGAAAAAAGTCACATGATGCAGTCTTATTGATAGTGCAGGACATTTTTTTTTATTTCTTCAAAGAAAAAATATTATTATATTAGTTTATTTTAAATATTAAAATACTGATGAAAGGCAGATAAAAAGTGAATTAAAAAGAAAAAATGGTACAAAAGGTAGTTTCACCTCTTCAGACCTAAAATGTTTCCAGTTGAGGGAAACAGTGAATGAAACCAGACTTTATTGATCCCCGGGGGAACACTGACATGTTACAGCATCACAAGAGACAGTAAGGAAAACAGATAAAGAACTATTTGAATGAAAAAATTACAAATAAAGTAAGAAATAAAGGAAATTAGAGGGATGCCATTAAAAAGCTACATAGAATACATACATTAAAACACTCTAGACTATATAAGAGAATAATGCAAGTTTTTATTCAAAAGAAATCCACTAGTGCAACTCTGGCAGCAATGATGTGACTCATATTTGACGTCCATTACAATGGACACTGGGTCTGAAGGGGTTAAGTGTTTTTGCCACGATGAGAGCAGGTCTGTGGTTAGACACTTTTCAACTGTGGTCTCTCATTCACTCCCTCACTTACAGACACTGTGGAGCAGCCTCAGCCTTACTTTTCTCTTATCAACGCAGCTTTTTCTCACTTGCAGTTCTACTTTCAATTACTGCGACTGGCAGAGACTCTCTCATCACACACAGATGTTGGATATCACTTTAACTCCTCCTCCTAACAGCAGCTCCTAACTGAACGAGTTAGATGAAAATATGGAGCATGTGAGTCCAAACTTTAAGAGTCCTCATTTTTTGGTCTAAGAGTAATTCACAAAGTATTTTAGCTTTAAAAGTAGCTCCTAAGTCTGAGAGGCATCACAGCCCTTGTTGCACTAACAACTACGTCAGGTATGCTTTGGCGCCTGCACGAGGAGGTTTGGGAGGAAGAAGAGTTGTTAGAGACCGATTCAAAAAAGAGATAAAAGGTCACTGAATATTGACCGTTCATTTAATCAGGTGGACGTAAAAGCATGTCACACAAGTTATATTTACAATTTAATACATTAAGTCATAAAATACTTGACACATTCTTTAGAGCTGACACACGAAGAGTAAAAAACTAAGCTGAACACTGGTGTGTGTTAAATCTAAAGATTTAAGTTTCTCTAAGGCATATAATGGAGAGGCTCATCCTGAGAATTATAATTATTTTTTGTTACCTGCTTCAATACAAATTGTATAAAAACATGTAGAAATATCAGACTATAAATGTAAAGCCTGTTGTGGTCATCGGGTTTTGTTGACTGTGCTGTACAATGCAGCTGGATCCTCTCCAGTTTCCTGACCTCTGCTTCTGAGAAAAAATAAGACGTTATAGTATGAATTCATATATTTACCATCATATCCCAACAGTGATAATAAAAATGTAAAACAGCAGGAAAATGCAAAAGCAATGACTTTATTATATGTAAGTTATGTAACTTTAATCTTGCAGTGAGGATAATGTTCCTATGTGAAGAGCTGCTCACCTCTGGGCAGTACTGCCACTGTTAAATCTGACAGCAGCGTACTCAGTGACGTCTTGTTGCTCCATGTGTCTGAGGGACCGAGCTGGTCTGATGTTGCAGTAGAGAGGATCTGCCTGGTTGTTGGAGAAGTGGACGCTGGCATACTGAAGGTTATCCTGCTCCTCCGGCTGTCCCTGATCAGGTAAACACTGCATTGAGCAAATGACTGTCAGCTACACATTTTACATGAGAAGGTCTTTCGTTTGAACAGTGCATTCTTGAAGAGGGTTGCAACCAGGACAGAAACGGCCAAAGCAACAGCAGCTGTGGTAATGATGGAACAAATATCCCTGGATATTCTGGATGTACTAGGAATTTAGTCTGTCTTTGATCCGCCATGTATCTGATCCACCAACCAGCACTTATTTTAGTGAGAAATCTTTACTTTTGAAACAGTTTGCCTCTCATTCCCACCGTCTTCTCCCACTAAAATAGAGCAGCTAACCAACGGAGGCTGGTAGCGAGTTGAGGCGTAAAAATCCAAAATGTAAAGTTTGTACGAAAATACAGTTTATCTTCATGGATTATATTGATGCCGAATTGACAATAAGACTGTCGACATATGACGCCCTTTATTTTGTCCTTCTAGAGTTATGTCTTTTTATGGACACGTAAGGAATTGTTAATATGTCATATTTCTTAAAGGGAGTTTGGTGTGATATTTTCCCTGGAGAGTACAGTCTCATTTTCCCGCCATACCTCCCCTTGCCTGTCAATAATCTTACATCCCCTCTTTTAACTATAACTAGGCGCCCATGTACGTAACTATAGAGTGCTGCAGGATTGAAATGAGTTAGAATTTCTGCACTTCCGGTTCCCTCGTCTCACAGTCATCGGGTTTCTTGAATGGGTTTTTGGTTAGATGCCTGAAATAAGGTCTGTGGTTGACACATTTTGTTCTACGACATAAAAAACGTCAGTAAATACCCCACTTGTGAATTTTGAGGCTTTTTTTCCTGTCTTAAAAAAGGCAGTTGCTAACAAGTGGCTAAATGAGACTACAGAGGTTGTCAGGACATTAAACGTCATCACGCCGAACACAGAAACTCATCTACTCACTCCTTAATTTGTTAAGGTTATCTTGCTGAACAAAACCTGTAAGAATCATAAACTTTTGTTTGCCACAGAGCTTATTTTATGCAATAATCCAAAATCCAATGGAAAACTCCTGCTGGCTTTTTGTCGAGGGAACCAGGGCGATGCTAACTTCTTGGTTGGCCTACAAAAATACATCATCCCTGCAGCTCTCTATTCTCACCTGTTCCCTGTTGTCTGGTCTCTCTTCAGCATCAGATGATTCCTTGGAAGCTCTCTTTTTTCTGGTTAGGAGAATGAATCAAAAAATAAATGACACACTGACTTTCAGTGATTTAACATTCAAGGATTCAGTCAAAACAGAACTGCTCACCTGATCCACAGGAAGACAGAGAGGGATATGATAGCCAGGAGAACAACAGGGATTGTTCCAGCAGCTATTAATTTCCCTTTTCCTGAGAAATGGTTATCAAAGGAAAACACAGACAGTTAATTAGAGTGTTAGAGCATGTTTGAGAGCCATTGGTCCCAAAGTGTGATATATGATAAAACAAGCAAAACACCTGTCCATGTCCACGGTGCCTGTGTGTGTATTACATCAATGGTTCCTTTCCTGCTCAGTACAGGTGGAATATCTGTCAGCCTGTGGCCCACGTACTGTAGTACAGCCTGACCAATACTGGAATATTCAGGCAGATAACAATATTGATATATGAGAGTTTTTAAAAAATCTAATTATTGTACTTTGACTGATGTTTTGCATAAATACATAAAAAGCATTTTGTTGAAAAATAAACCTGGCAGTGCCCTTTGGTGGACAAAACATGTAATGCAACAGTTTCTCAATAAAAAAATTGGCATTTCTGTGCAGCAATTATCGCCCCAGTATATACCCAAACTGATATATATGCAATAAGCTGGTATTGTTAAATATATAAACTCAGACGATTTATCCGTTTAACTCTGGTATATACTGTAGTCTAAGAGAAAAAAAACATCAAATCTCCCCAAAGCACTTGCCATTGTTTGTTGGCGTTGCTGTAAGTGCACAGTAACAGTATGATGCACTGAAACGCCTGAAGCTTCTCCCTGAAATTCCTTAACATTCTGTGCTGCTTGTCGATATTTAGACACTTGAGCTCACAGAGTGAAGCAGCTGCTGTGTGACGAAATATCCTCTTAGCTGCTTGTATCCATGAGCACAGCTCTCTCTTCACCACAGTTACATACAAAGGCCTGCATTACTGAAGCCTCATCAGTTTTAGGGACACTGGCAGTCAACGTCTACTGAAGCCAAAAGGACAGGATCATCTGCAAACAGCAGAAATGCCACCCTAACATCCCAATAAATGGGCACTTTCCAGACCTAAACTAACCTCTTCCTTGAAATTCAGTTCACAAGTATTATGAACAGGAGAGACGACAAGACAGAAGTCTACAGTACTGCCACATTGGTTGTGCATGAAATAAGCCCAACAATACACACACAACTCTCCCTCTGAGTGCACAGAGAATGAAAGGCTCTCAAGCAGTGATGTCTGTACCACAAACTGTAGCAGGACCTCCCACAGAAACATAAGGGAACAATTTTGAACCTTTTACAGGCTGACAGAACACATGGAAACAAGATAATAAATTCGTATGAGTCCTTTCTCCCCATTTAGCTGTAAGCTGTTACTGTTCAATGTGTACTACCATCCCAGTGATACTTTCCACCTGACACTGAGGAGATACACAAGAAGAGTTTGATACAGATGGACGATCATTAAATCCGCCTTCCTGCATTAAATCACATGGTGTTTTATGACTTCTGGTGCACAATGTGTGTAGCTGAATGCAAAAACTCACCTGCCACAACAGTCAGGTGTAAGGTGTTGTTATGGTGTCCTCTCCTGTTCTGGGCTTCACAGTAATAATTCCCACTGTGTTCAGGTCTGATGTCAGTGATGGTGAAGATCTGTCCTGATGCTTTTGGTGAGTCTTCATTCTCCTTGTACCAGGTATAATTAGCTGCTGGGTTAGCATCACTGCTGCAGGTCAGAGTCACTGAACTGCCCTCCACTATCTCAGCAGAGGGACTCACTGACACAGAGGGAAGCTTCGGAGCATCTGGAGGAGATTTAGAGAGACCCATGTCACTCACATCAGATGATGATGTTTGAATTAAATGTTAACATGGCTTTGTCACATGTTGTATTTTGGATTAAGGGCATGTATTTAGAGCTATCGTTGTCTGTCAACCTACACAAATAGACCACAGTTAACAGTAAATTCACTTTACTTCTCTGGAGATTGTCAGTAGGTGTTCTGTAGCAAAGAAATAACATGAACTGTGGCTACATGACATATGTCACTTAACACTGGGTCACCAGGACACCAGATCTGCTTATGTTTTGTACTCACACTGGACGTCTACTGACAGAGACGATGACATGATCCCTCCATATCGATTTTCAGACTTGCAGTAGTAGATCCCTCTGTCCTCAGAGCTGATGGAGGTGAAATGATAAATCTGTTCTGGTCCCTGAAGCAGTTTTTGGTTCCCCTTGTACCAGGTATAATTAGCTGCTGGGTTAGCATCACTGCTACAGGTCAGATTAACTGAACTGCCCTCCACTATCTCAGCAGAGGGACTCACTGACACAGAGGAGGTTTTTGGACCATCTGGAAAAGATCAAATAAATGAAAGAAAATGAGGACAGATTTCTTTGGTTCTACATGTTGTGTGTGTGGAAGCATTTGAAACTTTAGAGGTGGTCTTTTGACTGGCAGCAGGCAGAGCTGAAGAAAGCAGGTATGAGTTGCTTTCTGGTTTTTACAACTTAAATTCATAAAAAAATACATTTTCAAATTCATCAGCTGCTTGTTAAATAAGCTATTTGACTTACATTTCACATTAATGTTGATGTGTTCAGATGTCCCCATCCCCAGCTCGTTCTCAGCTGTACAGTAATACTCTCCAGAGTCAGAGGACTGGATGGACCTGAAGACAAGCTGTGTCTTTGTACTAAGAGGTTGAAGTGCAGTATTTCCATTCTTCTTGTACCAGGTGTATTTAGCTGCTGGATTAGCATCACTGCTACAGGTCAGAGTCACTGAACTGCCCTCCACTATCTCAGCAGAGGGACTCACTGACACAGAGGAGGTCTTTGGACCATCTGGAAAAGATCAAATAAATGAAAGAAAATGAGGACAGATTTCTTTGGTTCTACATGTTGTGTGTGTGGAAGCATTTGAAACTTTAGAGGTGGTCTTTTGACTGGCAGCAGGCAGAGCTGAAGAAAGCAGGTATGAGTTGCTTTCTGGTTTTTACAACTTAAATTCATAAAAAAATACATTTTCAAATTCATCAGCTGCTTGTTAAATAAGCTATTTGACTTACATTTCACATTAATGTTGATGTGTTCAGATGTCCCCATCCCCAGCTCGTTCTCAGCTGTACAGTAATACTCTCCAGAGTCAGAGGACTGGATGGACCTGAAGACAAGCTGTGTCTTTGTACTAAGAGGTTGAAGTGCAGTATTTCCATTCTTCTTGTACCAGGTGTATTTAGCTGCTGGATTAGCATCACTGCTACAGGTCAGAGTCACTGAACTGCCCTCCACTATCTCAGCAGAGGGACTCACTGACACAGAGGGAAGCTTTGGGGCATCTGGAGGAGAAAACATCAACATGTTTTAACTTTAAGATGCAGATGAGTTTTCACAGTGGAACTGGATACTGAATAACAGACAAAATGTACGAAGCTAATATGTACAAGATGTAAGAAGAGAATTTTTTTCCTTCATAATTGCCTGTACATTCTTCAAACAGACTACTTCTACTGCGACGTGTGTGTGTGTGTGTGTGTGTGTGTGTGTGTGTGTGTGTGTGTGTGTTTGTTTCTACTTCAGTTGTGAACATTAAATTCTAAGAGGAGACCAGAAGAATGTTCCTCTTACATTTTAAGGGTAAAGAGAGGTGAATGATATCACACAAATATGTTTGAAATGTGTTGTAAATACTGGAGTGATGGTCCTGACTGACTATCAATAAGCAGAGTTAGGTCTATACAGTTACTGATATTATATTCCTGATTAGTACAAGCTAAGAAATCAATATCATTTATATTTGCTTGATGTTTCTACATGTGTACTTTCATGGTCAAACTTGCTATTACAAAACAGACCATAAGATTGTATTTATTTTTCTGCAGTGAAAGCTTCCTCTACATTGTTGTTCTTCAGTGAATTCTTGGTAACGACTGACACAGAGGGAAGCTTTGGAGCATCTGGAATAAAACATGAACACATTTAACATTTAATTTCAAGATGAGGCTGAGTTTTCACAGTGGAACATGTTTTAAATGGACAATAGTTCACACAAACTTTTTTTTTTTTGGATACCGCCATGTCTACTGATGACCTCTGGTAAGTGAATTATTTATTGAGTGCATTAGACAACGAAAATGTGTAACAAGAGTAAAAGAAAATTGTCAACTAAAGATACAAGAACAAATAATCAGGGATCAAGTCAAAACTTTTTGTGATCCAAAGGATTTACACAGTCTGTGACAAATCTTGTTTTGCTAAATTTCCAGTGTGAGCTGTTATTTTACAGCTTCATTTTGCAGTGAAGACAGGGATTTAGAGATAATAGTGTAACATGTCTACAATCTCATGGGCAGTGATTTAGTTTTCATCCAATTCTGCACAATGAATCACCAAATACCACTGAGTTACATGCAGTGAAGGTACAGTGCAATAGGTCAAAGGCTCCACCAGATGGTGCTATGTCAGTGGAAGACTGTAAGAAAACTCACACACTGGAGGAGAGGGGAAGTCCTCATGTCCTTTAACAGCACAGGAATAGCTGTCTGCAGGATCAAAGGAGCCTGAATAGGATTTGGATGTCTGTCTCAAAATGTTTCCATTCTTGTACCAGACGTAGTAAGGATGACCAGGTAGAAGACAACTGCTGTGACACTTCAGCTCCTTTGATCTGCTCACCTGCACCTGGAGATCTGAATATGTGAATAAGGAACAGAAGTCTTCATTTTAGACTCAACTGTCAACACACAAACACACACAGACGCAAGTGACCTTCATGAGATGTTGAACACTTGGAACTAAATGAATAGATATTCAGATGAAAATGTTACCTGTGACAGACAGAGTGACTCCAGGTCGACCAAAATATTTCCCATCTGGTTGGTTTGTTATGAACCTGAACTTGTACTCAGCTGAGTCGCTCTCTCTCAGGTCTCTGATTCTCAGAGTGCAGCTCTTGTTACCACAGATATACTGAACACGACCTGCATACTCTGAGTCTGTTCTCAGATCCACATAAACATTTCCATTCATCTGAGTAAACCAGAATGTTTCCTCAACTTTGGTATCAAGGCCATTTATTCTGGATGGGTATCTGTAGGTGCAGTTTATGTCCACAGTTGATCCTTTTAAGGCACAGATCTGAGTAGAGGTGTAAGTCACTCCCCAGCCATACTGACCCTGTACCACTGTAACACAGAGCACATCAGAAACTACAACCAGACTCACAACAACATCAGGAGACAGACTTTCATTTGCAGTGGAGGTGCTTCAGTGAGTGAAGCTACATTTCCCAAAACTACTTTGGCTCTCATGCCATCCCACTTTAAGTCAGAGATAATCTTATAGTACCAACATGTTTTGTACGGAAGCCGAGAACGGCCGTGCTTGCAATTATTTTTTTAATGCTGTTATCTCGAGAAAACGAGTTAATTACACACCTGATTTTCAGTTTAACTCAGTTGCC